>JBAMHZ010442289.1:0-10055 GCA_037177395.1 Alpinia galanga | reverse complement strand
TAATTCTACTTCTAAGCATCGTATCGACTACCTCCATTGTTTTACCTGTGAGAGTTCCTATATTCCATGTTCCAAATTTTAGATTATTAGTTTTTCTATAATATTTGTTCTTACCCAACCTATGGTGTGAGAACTCTTGCTTATTTAACACTACACCCAAGTTCTCATGGAGATGTAGCGGTTTTTGCCGAGACATTACAGTCGGACTCTACAACGCGAACTCTTGTATATTTATCACTATATCCGAGTTATGGAGATGTAGCGGTTCTTGCTGAGACGTTACAGTCGGACCCTATGACGCGTTCCTTTCGGGGAACAACCTAGCATTAGTACAATAGTTTAGTGGATCCATTCATTGAACATTTGCCTTAGTTTAACGCTGGTTGGCAATCTAACGCGATCCTCCTCCTTTATCCGTGCTTGGGACCGGCCATGATAGGTCATAATGGGTGGAGTTTTTTTTCATAATTATCATAGTTTTTAATAATTCTATTAACTTATATAAATATATCTTATACTCTATGAAAATGTAAATTATATTTATATCTTTTTCGGGTCAACTAGTTCAACAGATTGAACCATCAAATCGGTAACCTTTGCAATTTTATCTCGGATCCTATTATGCAAACATTGTTATTAGCTGTTATATGTTGATGACGTGTTTGTTAAATATTTATGACTTCATTTGTGAGTTAATAGGTTCAACTAGTTCTACCAATAGTCTTGCCCGCTAGATCTTTGGTCGAATTTTGAAATCATTAGTTGAATTTCTGTTGAATAATATTGGATACCTTTCTGCGTACATGGGGGCAATTTAAGGTAATAATCAGATTCCACCAACCAAATTCCCTTTTGAATCTTTAAAATACATGTCTAGGTTATTTTTCATTCATTTGAAAGGATACATGCCAGCGTATATATTTAGAAAACTTCTGATCATATAGATCTGCCTGTTACAAATTTTCTACACTAAAATTGAAGTTCATTGACTGCTGAATGATCTTCCAATAAAATCTCTTTTTAGGTTCTTGATTTGCATGAGATGAGTAAAGCAGGAGAACGGCTAAGATCTGCACTCTTACTGGTCAGTCTTCTCTTACGTGGACTAATTTCTCATGTTTTATGCTTATTACAGTTATCTTAATATTTGGCTTCACATTTTTTCCCCCTAATCCATTATGGCTCTTCTGATACTAAATTGTTTAATTCTTTACTCTATGTCATGATGCTTCATGTTCTTTTTCCATGCTCAAATCTGCTGGGCTAGTCTAATAATCATTTTATATTCAGGAACGATATCAGCTTGTCAAAAAGATTAACCTTGAATTTGCACAAGTGGAAGATGAACATTTTATTCTACTTAAAAGCCAGGTAGTATGTTGAAGAAATGAATAACCATTAAGTTTTTTTTTCTCAATATATTTCGTTACAAACTAGTTGTTGATAGACTTTTATGGTCTATGGTTTAATTCATAAAATGAAGTGATACTTTTACTGCTGATTTTGGTGTTCAATTGGTCAAGATCAGAACTGGTAAAGACCAACTCAAACAATTTTTACACTAAAGCTAATTGATTACCTTGAGGATTGAACTGAAATTTCACAGTTGATTTGGATTGGTTTGTGTTTAATGGGGAAATTGTTAGGTTAATGCCTTCCATTTAGGTTATCTCTTTACAACTAGTTCCTTGTGTTACAATCAAGTCTCCAACACTCCCTTAAGCTAGTCAAAGATATTGAAAAACTCAACTTATTATGAATGTATTCAATTCTAGAACTAGTCATGAAGTGTGTAAGCTAGTTATGCTTTCATCTGGAAAGATTCCTCAAGCTGGTTAAAGATAATGAAAAACTCAACTTATTACGAATATATTCAATTCTAGAACTAGTCATTAAGTGCTTAAGCTAGTTGCCCTACTACTTGATGATAGTCACTATCAAGATAGATAAGACCTTGTGGCAGAGTATTTGTAATGTAGCATGGGGTCCTTAAAGTTGCCTTGCAACATAGAGCCTCTAGAAATTGATTGATCATACTCACAAAACAAGTGTAAGATAGTTTCATGTACTAAATAGTCTACACGATCTTCCTGAGTTAGATAATAACTCCCATTGTCCTAATATTCTTTGTCATTTCAATCCCCAAGAGTATCTGTTGATTTAATTCCCAACTTCCAGCTTCGTCAAGTATATCAAGCACCTATTTTATGGTGAGAGAATAAATGTCTGCCCTAAAGTGAGCAATTTCTATGCAAAGAAACAATTTCAAGTCACCAAATCCTTGGTTTGACTGTGTTGATGAAAATATGCTTCTAGCCTCATGATTTCTTTAAAATCATTACAAGTAATGATAATATCATCTGAACAAATTGTTTGAATGATGCACTTCCTATTCCTCTCCTAGACTGAGAGGTATAGTAAAACACTAAAAGCATTCTAAACTAAACAAGAGAATAGCTAATCCTTCATTTACCAAAACATGTCTCAGAAGATTGCTCAATAATAAAGATAATTTATTTTTCTTTTCCATTTTGTGCACAAGACCACTTCCCCAACTTAGCAACAAATGATCACATTAAAGGAAGGAACATTGCTATCCAACTCAAAGCAACTACTAAGACATTGTTACCTCAATGAGGAAGTGTTCATACTGAAGCAATTTTAATCACATAAGAAAAATTATCAAGATAATAAACTCTACGAATTTGAGTCTATCTCTTAGCCACCAATCTAGGCTTCTAGGTGATGTCTTCACAGTGAAAACCTATCTACTTTTCACTTTGGATTTGCTAGGAGGAAGATGATAATTTACCTTCTGTGTATCATTATAATGTAAGGATATCATCTTCTATACGATGGCTAGTCATCATCCCGGATCAAAAAGAGGCATTTGAAATAGCCTTACTGCCTTAGTAATGAAATGTAAAACCAAAGAAGAAATAAAGATAGAGTAATTAGGTGACAAAGAAGCATAAGAAAACCTAATGAAAAAGTGGATTACAAGTAGTGCAATAAAATGAGTACCTTCCTTTGTTGTTAGAAAAAAAATGTAGCAACTGAGAGCTAGTCAAGATTTTACCTGTTCATTCATAGACCAGTAGGCTGGCCAACCTACTTAGGGGTGGTCTAATGTAAATAGCTCTACTGGGTGGTCCTTGCTTCAATACCACAAATACATTGAGCTGTGATTCTTGAAAATAAAATGGCTGATGCTGGCTGTCACAATACACTACATGATATGTAGTGGTTTGAGAGAACAATGAGATCAGTACGAAAACCAAATTGTTGAACACTTCTTTTTGGCGAATTTGAAAGCAGAGGAAGAACAGATGGTAGGGTTACTTTGTCAAGGCTGGTTTTTAGAAGCACATTGACAACACTTCATATGTGACAGGCATATTTCTTGTGCCACCTGCAACAGGCCTATTCAGACATCTAAATTAGAAGTGAAGCATATCTCACATATATGGAAATAAGCAACTAACACAAATGCAACATTATTCAATATCGACAAACTTCCTACAATTTCATCTGAAAGAAAATATTCAGGCATTTACATTCGATGTGGTTTTATTTTTAAGAGCATTCTGGTAACCTCTGAAAATTGAGTTGCTAACAGCTAATTTATGCAAATCTTGGACTTTCTGATAAGTTGCTGAAGTTAAAATGGTAGATGGAAGCCAGAAAAGTGCCATCATAAGGACTTGATTCATAGGTGCCAGGTAGCAGCAATACAACTGATACATCACTTAAACAAATTGAAACAGCTGTAGAAAGGCTTTAGTTGAGATGCATGCAGAAAGGCTAGGACAATATTGTAACACTTTGATTACTTATGAGTCCAAGCTAACTATGCTGACTGGAAGGAAAAAACTTGATGAAACATTTGAGGTACAGAGTGAAGGGATGCATTCTTTCAAAGGAGTTTCAATTCATCCAAAATAATGTTTTCACATCCTTTAACATGATTTAAGATTATGTCTCTTCAATGGTCAATATTTTTACATTTTCTTTCCATCCTTGAGATACAGGGAAAAATACTTCAAGGCTTGCAACACCTCAATCTGAATGGTTGTCAAAAGATCTCTGATGAAGGAATTGAAGCTATAACTAGTTGTTGCCCACTACTTAGAGAGTTTTATCTTTATTGGAATGTCAGGTGAAGATTTTCTCAAACTGTGATTCTTTGTTTGGGACAAACTTTTGTATTATGATTTATCAGAATTTGTATCACAGGCTGACCAATGTGGGTGTAACTCACATTGTAAGGAACTGTAGGGAATTGAGAAGTTTAAACTTGAGTGGTTGCAAGGTTAGTCGACTGGCAATATCTTGTGTCATTATCTCTGCTGAATTGTGATTATCTTGATTTCAACCCTTTATTCCATTTACCCACATCTTTCTTGTATTATTCATATAAATTATTTTACTTATAATGCACTAACATATTTTTTTCTGCATCCTTCCCTTTTTATTATGCATGCCTCTAGTGATATCATTGAATTCTAGGGCCTTGTTAGACATGAGTATATGAACTAGAGAGCTTCAAGTTCATTTTTCCGGAGTATTTAGGTTTTCCTTGAATTTACTAATACTATTCCCAAACTATGCATAAACTTGCTGAAAGAGTCAAAATCGTTGTATGGAATCCTGAAACATCCATATCTATTTCTTTCTTGGAAATGAAAACTAGACTATATGAGAATAACTCAGCTTTGAATGGACTAAAGGCACCTTTTTTGGTGGAGATGGATTCTCAAAATGCAACAGCAACAACAACAATCAAACTTTATTCAACTAGGCGGGGTTGACTATATAAATTAGGAGTGGAGATAAAAAAAATTAAGAACTTCAACAACAACTACTACTACTAAACCTTATTCCACTAGGTGAGATTGACTATATAAATTTTTCTACGTCATTGGGCTCTATCCCATACTATATTATCATTTATATTTAAATAAATTTTATCATTGCTAATCAAGTCTTTTTTTGCTTTTCTTTTTCTCGTTTGATTTGTATATTTATAATAGTTTCACATCATCTAACTAGAGCATTTATCGGTTGTTTAAGTATATATTCATATCATCTTAAACGTATCTTCTGAAGTTTTTTCTCAATAAGTGCAATCCCAATTTTCACATTGATGTTCTCATTTCTTATTTTATCCATCGTCATATGTCCACACATTCATCTTAACATTCTCATCTCTGCAACTCTCATTTTCTATAAATGTGTTTGAGTTATAGTCCAATATTCAATTTTACATAACATAACAGGTCTAATTGTCATTTTGTGAAGCTTCCCTTTAAGTTTTCAAGATACTTCATGATCATAAAGAGAACATCCGATGTTTTCCTCGATTTCAATTATCTTGCTTGAATTTTATGTAAGGCATCTTTCTCAATCCTTCCATCCTTTTACAAAAATGATTCTAAATATTTAAAATTTTAGTTACAAGAAACTCATTATCTTCTAACTTAATAATTGTCTCATTGTATTTAACATTGTTAAATTTAAATTTTATATATTGTGTCTTTATTTTACTAAATGTAAAGCCTTTCATTTCTATTGTTTCTTTCCGAGATTCAAATTTAGCATTTACTCCTTCACGTGTTTCATCTACTAAAATAATATCATCTGCAAATAACCTACATCACGGTACTATATCTTGAATGTATCCAGTGAGTTCATCTAGTACTGTAAAAAGATAGAGACTTAGAGTTGATCCTTAATATAACATTATCTTTATTGGAAATACTTCAATTAATCCGCTTAAAGTCTTCACTCTAGCCATCATTTTTTCATATATATCCTTAAGTAGTACAATATATGCTACACTAATACCTCTTTTTTTTAGAATTTTCTATATAATTTCTCTTAAGACTCTATCATAAATTTTTTCTAAATCAATGAATATTATATGTAGGTCTTTCTTTTACTTCCGACACTTTTCAATTAATTGTTTGAGATGCATACCTTCTATTGTCAACCTTTCAGGCATGAACCTAAATTAATTTTCAATAAATGTGATATTCTTCCTTAATCTTTTTTCTATTATTTTTTTCTAAACTTTCATGGTATGACTTATTAGTTTAATACCCCTATAGTTTACACAATTTTATACATCCCCTTATTCTTATACAAGAGAATTAGAGTACTTACCCTCTATTAATTATACTTTTTTATTTTCAATATCATGTTAAATAATTTTGTAAGTCATTCATACCTTGTTTCCCTAGTCACTTTCATACCTCTAACGAAATTATCGGGTCCAACGGCTTTTCCATTTTGCATCTCATTGAAAACTTGTTCTACTTCTGAAATTTGAATTCTACAACAAAAATTTAAATTTTTATACTCATTTAACCTATTTAAATTACCTAAGTTAAGTTGATTACCTAATTTAAAGATTTGTTAAAGAATCTTCTACTCAAATACCTAGTATGCATAGGCATAAAAATGGTACATGCAAACCTAATCCAAAGTTGCTAGATCGGAAACCTAAAATATGTACTATGTAAATTTAAGAGACCAGCCTCAGTCATTTTCCACTTAATTCTATAAAAAGAATTAACATAAATATTTAAAAAATAAAAACATATTTTAATAGTCAAGTTTAGAGCATTACCTAAGCATTATGCTATTAATAAGGAAAACTTGAAGACTTGGGTTGAAAACGAATTAAATCGAGCCAAAAGGTGGTTAACTGAGGGAGGGAAAAAGTGATCGAGATGATAAGAAGTAGAGTCTAAGGCTATTCTTATAAAACTAATTCGGGCACCCGAAAGGGTTTCGAGCTCTTGGAAGAATTCTGGGCACTTGAATTGGTCTAGTTAATCTAACACGTGACAAATGCTTCAAGCGCCCGGAAGTGTTCCGAATGCTTAGAACCATAAATTTTGCCGCCACAAATAATTTTTAACTATTATCCGTATGCGGGCGCCTAGATCTATTTTGGTCATCCAAAATGGTTAAAGCCCATGGAAATCCTAAAATTCAAATTATTCCGAATCTCTTTCAAGCATCTAGAATAGTAAATTTCTAGTCAAAAATTTTGCAAAATAAACAACTTTGAGGAGTATAGTTTTGAAAATATTTTTATAATATCCAATCTTTATATTTTTCAACTTGATATCAACAAGAAATAAAACTTCATTAGTTTGTTACGTTATGTGAACTATAGCTTATTATCTATAGTTCATATTAAAGCACAAAATTAAACATCTGGAACCAAGAAGTAATTTTAGCATTTTATGCTCATCTACGTAGTTAAGTACATAAATAATTAATCCTGCTACGTGCAGTTCTACGGTAATATCTCAACTTAGTCCATTGATTAAAAAAAATGAACATAAATAGATTTTGAAAAATATAAAAATAAATCCTATACTAGGAATTTAAAACAAGCTTAACTCCCCCTAAATTATTGCTAATATTAAATCAAGAATTGACATAAGTTCCAAGCAAATTTATAAAATAAATACATAATTTTGGTACCCATAAAGACTTACTTCCAACCTTATTTATCAAAAATGACTTAGGCACCCAAACTTTCATAGTTTGAATATTGTAATTTCTATTTAACAAAGACAAATAAGAAACATATTGATTTTGATTAAATTCAAGCCCAGTTTTATTATATACAACTCATTGGGGCCCAAGCATCATATCTAAGTATTTTGACCTCCAACGAAAACTTATCTAATATAGTCTTTAACTCTTCAACTTAAGTTTTTAAGAAAAAAATTTCTTCCTCAAGTTGTGAGACTTGAGTTGAAATTTCATCTTGAATTTCCTTAGATGAAGAATCAACATAAATCTTTTTCTTAAGATTTTTAACCTCCTTAGGAAGTGACTTGACCCTAGACTTTGATTTAGCTAATTCTTTAGTTAAATAAGTAATGGTATTATATAATATTTCAGTAAAAGGATCTTTTACCGCATCAGTTGACTCAATTGAGTCACTGATTAAGTCATCTTTCTTCGACTCTGAATTTGAGCTCGATTCTAATACTGATTCTATTGTTGAAGATTTAGCTACTAAGGCCAAACAACTAATTTGATCTCTGTCTGACTCAGATTTTGATGACTCATCTGGGGTGTCTTTAAGTGTTTTCCCTGGCTTCTTTTTTTTTTTTTTTTTAGTTTTTACCTTTTTCTAATTCTTTGAGTTAGGGATATTCTGACTTGTAATATCCTTTCTTACTGCAGTGGTAACACCTCACCTCTCCTTTATCTTTCTTCCAAAGTTCCTTCTTGATTCATCTTTTAGTAAATCTTTTTCTCCTAATCATCTTATTTATGGAATTAGTAATTCTAATGATAAGTATTCATCATCATATTCTAACTTTGATTTAATTTTTGACTTATATTCAACTTTTAACATATTATTTGTCCTTGACTTGACTTTAGTTGACTCTAATTTTCTTGCAATGATCAAAACTATACCCTTCTCTAATTAACCAAAATTAGTCTGTTCATAAAGTTTAGATTCACAAAAAAATTCATTTAATTTAACTAAAGATAAGTCACTAGATACTTTATACACATCCACCATAGATGTTCATAAAGTTATGGTTGAAAATGCCCTTAAAACATACCTGATTAGGCCTTAATTGTCAATCTGTTCTCCAAGTGCATGTAGCCCATTTAGGATCTTCTTAAATCTCCCATATAGTTGACTTACTAACTCTCCTTCTTTCATCTAAATAATCTGAAGTTAGTTTTGAAAGAGATTTCTTTTAGCAGTTTTGGAATCTATGGTTCCTTCATACAATTCAATCAATTTCTCCCAAAGCTCCTTGGTACTTTGAAATGGTCCTACCTTATTCATTTGCTCTTGAGTTAGCCCACAACATAATATTGTAGAAACTCTTGCATTGGCTTGGGCTATTTTCTTTATTTCATTTGTCTATTTGTCAAAACTCATAGGTTGACTATTCTCATCTCTTAGTAGGATAAAACCTATCTTTATTATATCTAGTTCTTGATTTTGTTCATAAGATAGTAATCCATTTTTCCTTTCCAATAGGCAAAGTTATTGTCATCAAAAAAAGGAAGATAGAAGGTGCTATATCATTCCACAAAGTTACAAACGTAGATCTCCAAGACCAAAAAAATTAATTTTTCAAATATTTAGGTAAGTAGCATAAATAATAAAACAAGCATGTGTTAATTAATCGAGTTGAAGTTGTTTAAGGTAAAGGTATGGGAAGGTTTAGGTAGAGTAAAATTGAGGCTTGAGTTTTAAGGTATGAATTTTAAAATTAGGATTTAACCCTTTTTTGAACTTAAGTTCAACCCTAGATAGGATTCAAATTTAACTTTGAGTCTATCAAGAAGTTGCTTTTAAGATAAATTCTCAGGCTATGGTGAGTCACAAGAGACATTCTTAAAGTAGTCACGTGTCTAGACAGAATTTCCTCAAAACTAACCAACCAAGGGCTTAGTACCAAGTCTTATTTTAACTAATCTAGAGTAAGGAAAGGTAGCTTTGATTAGTTCAACTTAATTAATTACACCAGGTAGGATTTTTTTTATCTAGCCTAGACATGCATTAAGTTGAGTTTTTCTAACTTACTATCAAATCACTCTACTTTGATACCAATTAATAGAATCAAAATAATGATAGAAGAGGTGTGAATGCCATTATTTATAAATTAAACTGATAATAAGTATTTTTAAAACAAATAGAGTAAAGTAACATAAAATAAAACAATACAATAAACATTAGAATAAGACACAATAAATTTAACATGGTTTAGCTTCCCTCTAGAGTTCCTATTCCATGGTCTATGATCCGTCATATAGATCAACTGAAAGATAAACCACTATATTTCTCCTTTCCAGAAGAACTAAAGGTAGAGAAACCTCTTACACAAAGGTATACAATCCAATGTACAATAAGTGTTAGTAAGAGCCCTAGAGCCAATCATATGATGATTGTTTTATGGACTCGTTGTATCATATTCCTAGATATTATAAAGGCATGGTTATTATACTTACTTGTATTGGTGCCAAATAACTAAGTATAATAGCGTCCTTGAGTAGAA
>JBAMHZ010442278.1:0-10056 GCA_037177395.1 Alpinia galanga | reverse complement strand
CGAGAAAGAATAGGCTTGAGGGGGAGCCTAATATGATCCTTCGTTTGAGGGAGGATTATTGAGAGTATTGAGAGTACAATCAAAATCTCATATTGCTAAGACATGAAAAAGATCAAAGACTTATAAGATGAAAATATATCTTCATTGGTATGAGACCTTTTGGATATAACTCAAAAATAAAATGATGAGGGTTAGGCCCAAAGTAAACGATATTATACCATTGTGAATATATATATATATATATATACGAATATGATACACTGAGCGTCCGTTCCTACGGCGGCGACCCCCTAGGATTCACCGGCCCTATTGAGTTATAATTTGGCTTCGAGGGCGACGAATTCCGGCGACAACGGCGATGGCAGACGATGATGCTCACGGGACACGCAGGAGGGACGCTTAGGGTATCACAACTATATATATATACCTACGTGCATGTGCGTGACACGCCTTCCTTCCCACCCATGTTGGGGGCCAACATGCGCATGCCGCGCATTTTTCGCGGTGATTCCGGCCGGCGATCGGCCCGGGAATGGCTGAACGCGGCGTCCGACCATTCTCCGGTCGATCGCCGGTCAAATTTTGATCCGCCAGCGCCGCGGGTCCGATTTTAATCACCGTCGATTGTGATTAAGGACTATAATCAATGTCTAAACCCTAGCCAACGCCAGCGCGTCCGATTGAGATTGGATTCCAGCTAAATCACGATTTAAATATGGTCAATTATGACTGCCAGCGGCTATAATTCAGTCAAAATACGGTGGTACAATGATGATTTTGATAGTTCTACTCTACATTTCTCGTTATCAGTGACAATCGATTTTGGTTGAATTATGATTGGATTTTGATTCAACTGTGACACGAGAGGGACGCAAACGGCCATGAGACGAACAGAGAGAGTTGCGGCCATAGACATCGCGGCCAAGATATGATTTTGGCTGCAACACGCAAAAGGGGCATTGCGGCTGCATGATGAGCGACAAGAAGGGCACAAGCGGCCATGTAGCGAGTGGCGAGAGGGGCGCATGCGTTCCCAAAAGATTTATAAATTGAACTTTAGCGCCATGGGAGGGGATGACAGGAACAAAACAATGCCACGGGAGGGACGACGAGCACTATTGTGCAATCACACATATCAAATGGTAGAGCGAGCTAATGACTGTATTAAAAATGTACATTATCACCTTAAAAACTATCTAAAATGACATCAGCTATCAAAATGCCTTTCTATTGAATGCAATTGAACGTGTTTTTTGAGTTTCGAAAATGTGGTTCCTAATAATCATTGCCAATGAAAAGAACAAGTCGGGTCGCATCACCAATGAGTTAAGTGGCCTTCAAATGAACAAACAAGTCAACCCATGTAGGATCCTCTTCTCTTCCCTAGGATTTAGCCAACCTAAGACCTATGGTTAACGAGGGTGATTTAGAGGATGAATCTTTGCACTTGTATGGTATATATCAATTTTATGATTATATTGACTATTTTGTGTTCACTATATTTTAGTTTTGTATCGACTCATCCTCGATGAAAATTGTTATTAGTTGTGCTCCTCTTTCACGGATACCAACTCTATATTTATAAAGATTATAAAGTTTTATCTTAAAAAGTATATTTATTAATAAATTTATTTTTTAAAGTATTAAGCAATTAATTCTTTTATTTTAAACGATCAAATGGCGGATGATCGCTACAAGTACTACAGGGTTAAATAAGTCATTTTAGTATGTCCATAGATCCTCCGATTCCTATATTTGTGTTCTAGATACGCTATCCAAAATCCTCCAATCACTTGCTGCCACCTCATGTCCCACATATCTACTCCCTCCCGGTTCTACTTTCCTCCTCACGTTCTCCACCGCCAAGTTCTTCATAATCTCCAACCCAATCCGTTCCACCTCCCACCTCCACACTCAACCAGGCCATGGCTTCCACCACTCTCTTCGCCTCCTTCGCCGGCCTCCGCCCCCTCAAGCCCATCGACTCCCTCCGGTGTTCCCAAATCCGATCCATCCCCGTCCAATCCATCCGCCGGCCGCCGGGAGCGGCGGTCCGGGCGGAGCTGAGCGCGCCGCTGGTGATCAGCCTCAGCACGGGGCTGTCGCTCTTCCTCGGCCGCTTCGTCTTCTTCGGCTTCCAGCGCGAGAACGTGGCGAAGCAGGGGCTGCCGAAGCAGAACGGGATATCGCACTTCGAGGCCGGCGACGAGCGGGCCAAGGAGTACGCCGGCCTGCTGAAGTCCAACGACCCGGTCGGGTTCAACATAGTCGACGTGCTCGCGTGGGGGTCGCTGGGCCACATCGTCGCCTACTACATCCTCGCCACCTCCAGCAACGGCTACAATCCCAATTTCTTTTGATCAAATCGATCGAATCATGTATCTGTGGATCATCGATGCGTTTATGTTTGTGTACATTTTAATTTCATTAATATATGATGGAATTATGTGACCATGGGATCCAATACCATAAATTAAATGATAAGCATTTTCATGAAGAAAAAAAAAATCACATTTAGCCTTTTTATTAAAAAAAAAATCACATTTAGCCTTTTTATTAAAAAAAATAATTTTATCTAGCAACCTTCTCTCATCTGATCAAAAGGGAATTGAGATATGATTTAATGATGGATTTTTTAAACCTTCTCTCATCTGATCAAAAGGGAATTGAGATATAATTTAATAATAAATTTTTAAAATATCCATAGAGAAGAATTTATCTAGTAAATAAAATATAACTTTGACATTGAACAGTCTTTTAAGGATGGTGCAACTGTAGAATCTAAATTGACCCACTAAAAGCTACGAGTCTTCCTTAATATACCCAAGCTGTTAGTGGAGATCGACTGAGACTCCAACCTCTTCTATCTCAACTGTTGAAGAGACATCTCCGAAAGACCATGAGAGAGGACTGACCATTTCTAATAATTAGTCAAACCAAAGGTCCCAATACCCTAGTGCTTTAAAAGAGAGAGAGAGAGAAGGGAAACCTGATCCTAGTCCATGAATGGATCTAATAGAATACATAAACAAAATAATGCTGGCATTCAAGAGATGTAAAGACGACCTAAAGAAAAATGTACCACAATCAACATGCGAGCATTACAAATGAAGGATATAAATATCCAAGACGCAAAATGCACTTGGGTTCGATGAAAAGTATGTATTTATTAGAATCTTGTAGCTGAGCAACATGTTCGGGTAAGCTCTACATCTGTCTACGATGCCAATTTGTTTGCTGCTGATATCAAGAGCTGCTTGGTGTAAAAGCCGTTTTCCACCTGATAAACAAAATAACGAAATGGTAAAAACATTACGATCAATAGACGATGTGTACTCGGGTCACTTGAAGGGAGCAATTATCCTTCTCCTAAACTTGGGAGTCTCCCTCTTCAGATACATCTTCTCCATGTCATTTAGAGCACGGCTTGATCCATCAGGCAAGCTGACAAATCTCACGCCGCCACCACTTCCACGTTTATCGCGGGGGCCTAGCTTCTCGACAGTGAAGTTCCATCCTTCTGATGGTCGCCTTCTGCTATACTTATGCCATTTGACCTCCCCAGCAACCTTACAAAAAAAAAAAAAAGATGATGAAAGATGTAGAGGGCAGTAGCCAAAGGTCAAGCTCCTGGAATTATTTGGAAAAATCTGTCAAAATACACCATAATCTGGCTTTGGTAGATCATTTAAGGAAACGGCATCACAACAGCATGTAAAGGATATGCTTTAATTTCCTTGGAAGAACAGTATGTTGAAGAATACACTTATTCACGACAGCAACTACAATTACCTGATATCAGTGAAGAACAATGCAAATAACCAAAT
Source organism: Alpinia galanga (assembly GCA_037177395.1). Classification (NCBI taxonomy): domain Eukaryota; kingdom Viridiplantae; phylum Streptophyta; class Magnoliopsida; order Zingiberales; family Zingiberaceae; genus Alpinia; species Alpinia galanga. Next base: position 6,229 of record JBAMHZ010442278.1, on the reverse strand, counting down.
ATTGGAGCTGCTTTTTTAACCATAATAGCAAAAGAGGAAACCTAATAACAATTAAATATGCGAACAATGACTGAATAGGCTATTTGCTTGACATATCACGCATCTAATCCACAGTTAAATCATTCAATTTGTATTTGATAGTAGAAACATTCACCAATCTCTATATCATATATTTTTAGCGTTAGTAGTGCATCCTTCTGCGTTGAATATGATAACGAAAGTTTTCTTAAGAGAACTTACTTTCTTCTTGTTAAAGTTCAATCTTTGCACAAACTCTTCATACAACATTTGGTCTTCCTTCATTGAGATCTCATAAAGAACTTCATCAGAGTCCCTTGTTATTCCATCCCAGTCCTCCGGCATAACCTTGAAGTCAGGTTTGTAAGGAAGAGAGGCAACATGAAATTCCCTATCATGGGAAGTGAAAAACCTGCAAGTTCAAAAAAAAATATATATATAAATATCTAACTTGTATAAATTCACTTTAAATCATACATAAACTCCTAGAAACAAATTCACAATAACAAAAAACTAGCATATCCTGGTTCAATATATGAAAGATGAAAATATACACCAAAATTGACAAGACACTAGTAACCCATAGATGTTACAACGTAATACAACAAAAAACTAAACTGAGTTCCAATTATTTGGCTTTAGCTACAAGGCTCCAAATTGTATAGAAATATATCACCAATAGTATCACAATCTTTAAAGTTACTCTTGTAGTAGTGTAAGCAGAGTTATTTTCTCCATTTACTCACATAACCTCATTTTGATTAAACTTATCTGAAATTGTAATTTATGAATATTTTTGGACATATTCATATCATCTTCTAATTTCTATCTTTTATCATCTGGTGGAGTTACACCTAACTAAAGTTTAAAATTTCTAGTTGTGCCAGAGTTTCAAATTGTGACTGGAACGAAGCAGTTTCATATTATATCGCACCATGCCATTACAGTTTCAGTTCTCTTTTAAATATAAAATATATTAATTAAAAAATATTATTATAATATTTGATTGCTATAAATACTTAGTATTAGGTTAAACTAATATTTTAAAAATTATGTTTGAATATAAGTCAATTAGCATTAATTAAAGTTTAGACATGATAATTAGGATCAAGTATAAATTAAATTGAATTTAATTTATTTAGTCAGTTTAAAGTTAACTAAATTTACATGTAAAATAATTTAGTTCCAATAGCAGTAGTATTTACGAATTTTGCCAGTGCCGACCAATGGTATGAGATTTTAAATGCTGTAGCTAACCTCTCTAGATAGTAATATTTTAGTTTACTCACAATCTCAAGCATCAATCTAAACATTCTCATCTTTGTTATACAAATTTATGGTACGTATTTGTTTAACTAACCAACACACTGACAAATTTACTTTTAACATAAAGCACACAATAGTTGCATAAGGCTCTAGAAGTTTCTCTTCATTTTAACCATACACTTTTATCCATCCTATTAATGATATACTTGTGTTGAATAATATATACAAGATATTTAAAACTCTTACCACCACCTCTCACTTCTTTTCTTATTGGCGAAACGCTATTTTGAAAATTTGATTGCAATTTAACTTAGTCTAAAACAATTTGCTCTCAAGCTTCTCACATAATTCAAGATGATCATTACAACTAAATTCTTATCAAATAGCAAAATATCATTTACAAAAAACGTAGAACAAGAAGGTTTATCATGAATATAACTAGTAGGTATCTACTAATATAAAGATACTAAATTGATCCTTGATCAAAATTACAGAGAAGCCATTTATTACACCCCTAGTTAACACTAGTATTGTATATACTCTTAATCATATCAGCATATGAAAATCAACTTTTCTACATATTCATCAATTGTGTTACTAAATAAATAACAACTGCTAAAATATTTTAGTTATGAAACCAAATTGGTTTTCAAAAGTTTTTATTTCATAACTTATTCTTCTCTTAATGACCTGTATCTAAAATGTCACACAGTGTGACTCATCAATTTAGTCATCTATAGTTAAAACAACATAGTATATCACCTTTGGTCATATAAATTGGTATGAAAAAGAATTTCTCGAATTATCAAGCATCTCCTAATTTCTTACAATTTTATTAAATTATTTAATTAAACTATACCTTGGACTCCCAAAATATGATCTAACATTACAAATTCATGACACAGAATTACTTCTAAAAAAATAGTTTTTCATCTTTCATAGATATTTGTCATACAAAACTTTATTATCAAGTATCAAAAGCAAGTTTGTTTTCCTAGTAATGTACAATATCTCATAGCCAAGGCATGGAAATGTTTCCAGTCTTTGAACACAACATAACTAAATGTAGCTGTGGTCAATTTCATAATTCCAGATCAATTTCTCTCTCAAAGTTACCACATTAATCTCATAGTAGACTTGAGGATTTCAGATCTATGCCCGGATGTTAGAAAACAACTTTAGTTCAAATGTTGGTATAAGGTTAAGAATATATAAATGAAGCACACATTGTACTCGGAAAATGAAGGGGACAGGGCATTACTTTTTTTTTACTCCCATTATTGCTAAATTCATTTTCAAATCTCATAATCCAATAGTACCCAATTTTATAATCTCAATTTATATATATATATATATATATATCAATCTTTACACAATTAACTTTTCTAACTTGAGAAACAGGATATGTTATGATTATTAAAAGCACATCACTTACATGAGAATATGTATCTTAAACTGCCCTCTATGGGACTTCTAGAATTATAGAATTCAAATGAAATCTAAAAATGAGATGGCAATAAAAGAAAGAAATCTTAAATGTAACATAAATTTGCTAACCTTAAGCTTTTTAAAATAAATCCATTAAACTAGTATGTACCTTATACTTTCTTTAATAAAGTACAATTCTAACTATTGTGCAGTACAACGTTAGAAAAAAAAAGAGAGAAGAAAATCAGCAGTTGTTTATGCAGTTTTTACATGAAACTAGTCCATAACATTGGTTGATCTACCCATCCATAGCAGCCGTGAGTTGCAGCCTCTGTTGCAACACACTGACTGCATATTCTTTACAATATTGCAAAGTAAATATCACCTAAATAAATTCTAGAGGGACAAATTAAACAATTTTAACTTGTTAATCAATTAAAAAAAACTAACTAATGTATAGTTGAATGAATATCATAAGCATCACCCCTATGGATAATGAACTTGGCTTCATGACAAAGTAAGCAAACTCCATACCTAAGAATAGTGAATAGTAGCATAAGAGTAACTCTACCTTCTTTGTCAAAAATAATTCATCATATACTACCACAGGCATATGAATGGATGTCAATCCATACTGTACAGAGTTTAACCTTAAATCAATAACAAACAAAAAATGTATCCCTTAAAAGTCTGAAAATTATTGAAGAACAATAAGCAATTTAGAATGTAAGAAGTGATAACAAGTGTCTTTCTTTATTGCTAAATACAGTCTACGGAAGGTACTAATTTTCTATCACAAAAACAAGTGTCGCAATCTTATAAACCCTGATGATTATTGCAAAAAAGTTTCCATTTAAAGATTCACTGTGATCATAAAAATGAAGCCAGTTCCATATGTTGAATGATCTACCCTAATAGTAGATTCATATCACAAAAAACCAAAGCAATTTCTGAAGGATGCATTTGCTGCAAATCAAATTCTGTCACATTTGAACAAAAAAATAACCAGACAAAAATATCAACTTTGTGTTTTTTTTTTCAGTGGGTATTGGCCAAATTATTAAACCAAAAATTAGGTGATAGTAGACTCATTGGCACCTTATACACATCAATTAGACAAAATATTCTAAAATGGGGCTAATTGGTGGTCAAAATTTCCTCAAGGAATTAAACACGAGAAAAATAAGTCTGAGTTAAGCAATTCAAATTGCTCTTTTCTTTGCCAAAATGACACCTCCATAGCTATCTCATTCTAATCTAGTTATAAATATAATATATAATGCATTTAATTTGCTTATTCACGTATCGTCCCCTCTTAGATACTAGTTACCTATTCAATAGAACCAACAAGTTTCTAGAAACTTTCTATAAAATTCAACAACGCATGCAATCAGCATATACTTCAATGCAGGGTTTGCAGTTATGCATCAGAGTTCAGATGGCAACAACTATACTGGAGGAGGAAAATTAAGCAATAAATTATCGGAAGAAGACTAGTTTTTTGTCCCTAAATTAACTTACTCAGGGAAGTTATCCAGCAAGATATCGATAGAATCATCCAAAGGCTCACCCCGCTTCTTCTCCTCCTCTTCCTCCAACTGCTTCAGCCATAGGATGGCGTGCACTCTCTGCCGCATGATCCGGTAGTCCTTGGCTAGCCTCTCCACCGTGTACACCTCCGGGTTTTCTTTATGGAGACGGTACATCTCCGCCTTCTCCGAGTCTTTCAAATACGCTCCCCTAATCCCAGGCTCCCTTACCTGCTTCAGAAGTTGGCACGTCTCCTTCATCCTCTCCCCCCATCCATCGACGAATGCCTTGTTTTGCTGATTGTCCTTCTCCAGTGCTCGCACTATCTCGTCCTCCTCGTCTATAGATCTCACCTGGTCAACCAGTTCGCTCGTGGTGGGATCGACCTGGCGGCCCACGGCCTGCCCATCAAAGTGATCCTTGGTCAACCCTGTTGACCACGAAGAAGCCTCTCCCCAGTCTAGGCCGCCGGAGGCAGCTGAGTGGGACTGGTCGGAGCCCCCCCAGATTTTATCCCAAGCGTCATCCTTTTCTCCTCGACCAGCATCCCCATCGCCACCGCTTCCAGATGAGGAGGCGGAGAAGTGCCGGATGGAGCTCCGAGCGACCAATCCAATCACATGGCTAGAATTGCCGGATGGAAGAGGAGGCGAGGATGCTTTGGGTACGGAGGAAAGGCCGCGCCGTAAGAGGAGGGCTCGGACGGACGACAACATCTCCAATCGAGAAGCAACAGAACTGTACAAAGATTTTCTACGACCGGGCAACTTCCTCTTCCCTGATCGGAGATGGATCTTTGAGGATTTGACGCCTTCGCTAGGGTTTATGTGGCGTCGCCCATGGCGGTGATCCGCCCCCAAACAAAATCCCTGCATCAGAGCCGTCCAGGCTTCGCTCAGTAGCCGCAGCTTCTGTGCAACCGTTCGATTCCCCACCAAGGCAAAATTAGTTTTCTTTTTCTTTTTTTTTAATTGGAAAAATTTTCCATTACATAACTAAAAGGCTTTTTTTTTCTTAGGGAAAAAAAGTAAAAGAGAATTATGCATTGACCATAGTTATGCCAAGGCTTTCTTTTTCTAATTCCCGTCAATCCAAAATCTCAAAATAAAATAAAATAAAAATATTATACTTAATTTGTATCCTATAAACTTCGAGAGAAAAAAAAAAATCAAAATGAGTAGATCTGATCTAAATTAAAATAAAAATATATAACAACTCTAGATCTATACAGTAGTATTTATTAATACTCATAAGATTCATATATCTCCACGATGATATAATATTGTCCATTTTAGACATAAGCCCTCGTGATTTTATTTTTGAGTTTTATTTAAAAGGTCTCATATCAATGGAGATATTTTTCATCTTATAAATACATGATTTTTTCCATGTCTTATGTCCTTCCCTGCTTAATGTCCGATTCTCAATCCACTAGGTCCTCCTGACCTAACTGGACTTCCTGCCAACTATCTGATCCCTTGACCTAGCCACTAGGTCCTCCTGACCTAGCTAGACTTCCTGTTAACTATCTAATCCCTTGACCTAACTGGACCCTAACTCTGATACTAATTGTTGATGCCTATAAAATTCATAAATCTCCACAATGGTATGATATTATCCACTTTGGATCTAAGCTCTCATGATTTTATTTTTGGACTTTACCCAAAATGTATTATACCAATGAAGATATCTTTTCATCTTATAAGCACGTAATCTTTTTCATGTCTTACCAATGTGGAACTTATTATATTCTCAATACTCTCAACAATATTAAATTATAACCATTAGATTAATTTAACTTGTAAAAATAGGACATATAGCAAATTTAGAGGATTTAAGGAACACATTTGAATATTTGTTTATTAAATTAGTCTACTTTAAATAGATATATCAATTTAGGTAAAAACTATTGCGTGATCCTAAAATTACATTATTCACAATGAAGTTCTCTTTCATTATCATATAGTTAATCAAATTTTAATAAACT
>JBAMHZ010442258.1:0-10057 GCA_037177395.1 Alpinia galanga | reverse complement strand
GGGTGAGCTTTCTCTATCTCATCAAAGAGGACGACAGTGTAAGGGCGGCGACGAACTGCTTCAGTAAGCTGACCACCTTCAGTGTAACCTACATAGCCTGGCGGTGAGCCAATGAGCTTTGAAACAGTATGTCTCTCCATAAATTCACTCATGTCAAGCCGGATCATAGCTTCCTCGGAGCCAAAATAATAAGCAGCTAGTGCCTTTGCCAATTCTGATTTTCCAACACCAGTCGGACCAGAAAATATGAAGCTAGCAATTGGGCGATTAGGATTCTTAAGACCCACACGAGCTCTACGAATGGCACGACTTATAGCTTGAACAGCTTCATCCTGCCCAATAACACGTTTATGGAGAGTTTCTTCCATTTTGAGGAGGCGATCAGACTCATCAGTAGAGACTTTCTCTACAGGAATTCCAGTCCATGAAGAGACAATATGTTGGATGTCTGCTTCTGTTACCAGAGGACCACCATCTCCGGCCTCACTCTCTGCTTTGCTTAGTTCTTTGCCCTTATCTATCAGAGCTGAGATCTGAGCCTTCAGCTCCATCTCCCTATCACGTAGTTCCCCTGCCTGTCAAAGATTTGCCGAAATATATGGGTAGCTTAGATTAAGATATACAGGAAGTAAGAACAGCTACAGGATATGCACAAAACTGCCAAAATGGTATTATGTATTTGGTCACAAAGCATAATTGTGAGTTGGAGATCATCCACTGGATGATATATGCTTAAACGGATCATCCAGGTCACCAACTCAGTACTCAAAATCTTTGATTGAAATAGATTTACCTTTTCAAAATCTTGACCACGAACTGCATCATTCTTTTCTTTGGTGATCTGCCTAAGCTCTTTGTCCAGTTCCCTGGCTTCCTCAGGAAGCTGTCATAGAAATATTAATTTGAAGCAGATATGAAAGAACACCATGCTAGAAAGGTACCAAGTTACCTGTGCATGGCGAAGCCTAACACGAGATCCTGCTTCATCAATCAAGTCAATCGCTTTATCCGGTAAAAATCGATCACTGAAATCATAGCAGAATATATAAGCACTATACAACTAGGAATAACTGCAGCGATCATAATAGAAACATGGAATGTAGAATTCCTTGGGGAAAAAATTACGCTTGGAAGCAATTAGTTTGTTTGTAAAATTAAGAAAAATGAAAATCAAATACTTTGTAGAACTCAATAAAATAGGAACATTATGATTTAAACATGGAACCAATTACCAAGCCGTGTTGCCTAGCAAGGCAAAAAAGTTCACCCCAATCTCATACCGCGTTGCTTGTACCATGCGTGTTGATTGTGCTTTTATAGTGCCATATGATACAGGTTATTCTCTCAGTTGGTCACATGTGCTCTTAACCAACATGCGATGTGATAAAAGGAATTAGATTTAATTTCTAGTGTTGATTACAGGTTAGAGAATAGGAGTCAAGGATATAGATTGGAGGAAGGGATGAAGATATTACCAACAGGAAATCAAAGCATCAGCATCAACATAGAGGTATTGAAACATCAGAGGAATGAGAAAGCTTAGCAGACAAATCAAGGAAGACCGCATCAGCATCACGACTGAGAAGGGAAGCAGCGGTTGTTGGCATCTTGAATGGGGGTGGAAGCTCATGTCTACGTCATTAGCGAATAATGGGACTTCTTCAAGGAGGAACTCATAGTTTCACAATTTGGAAACTCATGATAAATTATATATGTATGTATGTATGTTGTATTTCATACATAACATATAACATATAACAAACATTATAGGAGTGGCAAATAAAATGAAACCCATCATTGTCAAGATATGAGAAAATATTCAGGAGTGTTTAAGTGAGATTTATTATGATCAAGGTTCACTGTACTTCTTGCTTATTATAACTCTATGCATTATATGGTAAATCCATCATATGCATCATATCGGAGCATTATTCAGTGATCCATCATGTCAGAGCTCTATAAAATGTGTATCATTATCCTATGATTGTATCAGTTCCAATTCTAATTGTGTCATTACAAGTCCAACTCCTAGTGTTGAATTGAGATATGCTGATAAAAAATTGGAGAAATTAATATTAATACTACATGCCTATGCCCTGGTATAATTATTTAATTTGGGTTCACACTACTTTTAGTATTACCAGGATGGTTGCGATATCAATAATTTGTATCTTATTAGTCTCAAGTATGAACAAAAAATATATTTTAATTGATAAACACTTATATTTGAAAGTAAATAAGTATTGATACCATACTGGCATGACACAAGATGGTATCACACCCGCATTGCTAAAGACCGAAATTCCAACATGACTCGATCTTAAATCTTGGATTTTACACATTAGTCACGAGGAGCAACATTTTTTTTACAGCAAATATAAAAAGTAGCACAATTTAACAAAATAGTTTCTAAAAAATAAGTTGAATAATCTTTAAGATAATATGAATCAATATAAAGTAATGGCAAATTGCCAGGGTGATAGAGGTAGAATTCTGGAACTTGGTAAAGCACACTAACATGAACCCAACCCAGTTACATTTTAGTACAAGTAAACATTGTTGTTCCTCAAATTGACACCGCAATGCAAGAGAATATGTAATGATTCTGATGGCAGAAATATCCCTACTGCAATTTCTATCCTAGTTCTCAATTATCTAGAATGCATCACTCTGCATGAAATACATATAATATACATATACAAATAGATTGATCCACTATAGTTCAAAATATATAGAAAAGAAAACAGCACTTTGGACAATTCCATGTAAACTAATAATAACTATGATGGGCCATAGGTAACTATGCACTTATTTAAAAAGTAAAAGGAGAAGCAACAAAAAAAAAACATAAAATCTTGCAAAGTTCTGGGTGGTAGACAAGTCAATCAAAGGCTATAGAATAGAGGTAAGGATTATTGCAAAATTAAAAAGGTGTATCAGAATACAATGCACTAACCTAATGTACTGATAGGACAATTGAGCGGCAGCAACTAAAGCCTCATCAGTGTAACGAAGTTTGTGGTGAATCTCGTATCTTTCCCGTAGCCCTCTAAGAATCAGTATTGTTTCATCCACTGTTGGTTCAGGAACTCTTACAGGTTGAAAACGTCTTTCCAAAGCAGGATCCTTCTCAATGTGTTTCCTGTATTCATCAAGTGTTGTGGCTCCAATGCACTAACACAAAGTCAATAACTTATGACTTGGATTTAATAGGTTCATATACTCTACAATAGGAAAATTGAGCAATGGGCATACCTGCAATTCACCTCTTGCAAGAGCTGGTTTTAAGATATTAGCAGCATCTATGGCACCCTCTGCTGCTCCTGCTCCAATTAATGTGTGTACTTCATCAATGAATAGTATTATTTCATCACTTTGTTTAATTTCTTCCATCAACTTTTTTAACCTTTCTTCAAACTCTCCACGATATTTAGTACCAGCAACAAGAAGTCCCATATCAAGAGTAATCACCTAAATTACAACGTTAGAAATAAATAATCCCAAAAGTTCACAATACAGAATGATATAGAAATTGAGAATCTTATATGATCACTAAGGTTTTCCTGGTCACTATGTGATTGCAACTGCTTCATGAAATATCACAATGACTGATAAATAGTTGAACACCTTTTTCCCTTCAATTGTTTCTGGAACATCACCATTTGCTATGCGCTGAGCAAGTCCCTCTGCAATAGCTGTCTTTCCGACACCTGGCTCCCCAATTAGACAGGGATTATTCTTTGTACGCCTGCCCAAAATTTGTGTAACTCGTTCAATTTGGTCTTGCCTGCCAACAACTGGGTCTAGCTTTCCCTGTGTAGTTATCAAGTTGCTCAGATGCTTGATGTTTATGATAATAATAAAACAAGAATTTGTCAAAGGATCCAAAGATTACCTCCTCTGCTAACTTTGTTAAATTAGTTCCATACTCCTCAAGCGTAGGCATCTTATTGCCGCTGCTTCCTCCACCTACCCCTGCACCAACTGCTTCAGTGCTTTCTCCTACCATTCGAATGACCTATTCAACATTGAAGATCAAAGTTACCTCAGTAGTAGGGTTATATTAATATGAAACAAATTAAAAAAATATTTTACCTGGGTACGAATGTTGCTAGGATCAGCTCCAAGACTCTCAAGCACGCGTGCAGCTACACCTTCACCCTCCCTAAGAAGCCCAAGAAGTAAATGTTCGGACCCTATGTAGTTATGTCCTGAAGTTTTAACAATATAGGCAACGAATTCCAAGTTAAAAGCCCAAAAGATAAGGAAAAAGGAAGAAGCCAAAGAAGCAAGAGGTAAGCAGAAAAGCTACTATCATTCATGCATGGTACTGGTTGATAAATTAGGAACAATCAAAGCACATTATGAACATTTATTGTGAAGTAAATAAATGCTTAATCATGCCAAAACTAGAGTTTGGTGGCAAAGTAGTTATGTTAGAGTTTTACAGGTAGTTTGTTCACAGAAACTGACAATAGTTTTCACTTCCCAACATTTTTATAGTAAATTTTCTTGTTTTGAGGTGAAGGTCAAGTAATTTCCAGGTAGAAAAATAAATTATTATAAGAAAAAGTTTTGATGAAAATGGATTTTTTTTTTCAGTTTTCTTGTTCAATTTCCAAATTCCTATTGTTTTCTTGACACTGGACACTGGAAAGTTTCTGTCAATTAAACACAGTTGGTGCAAGTGAGATAGGTAGCATTACATAATAGCCCCAAATAAAATGATCCAGGAATATGAAATTTGCTAAAGTTTCTATCTTGTTTGCTCTTCACAGCTATGATGTAAACGATAATTATTCTACTTCTGGACATGTTAGCAGTATAGTGCTTGCATGATTTCTCTTCAATCACTAAAATTAACATAATATATCCAAGATACCAACCAAGTGACAAATCTTGAACAGACTAGAAACAAGCAGATTGGTAAAACATAATTCTTTAAACATAGGTAATTAAATTCAAGAAAAACAAGTTCTGGAAATAAGGTCTGTAATAGAAATCTACAAATGAGAGTTATCTGAAATTACCAAGCTGCCGAGCTTCTTCTAATGAGAGTTCTAAAACACGCTTTGCACGAGGTGTAAAAGGTATCTCAACAGCCACAAATCCACTTCCCCTTCCAATGATCTTTTCCACTTCCACTCTAGCATCTTTAAGATTAATTCCCATTGATTTCAAAACTTTTGCAGCGATACCTGTTCCTTCACCAATAAGGCCCAACAGTATTTGTTCTGTCCCAACAAAATTATGACCTAAACGCCTTGCCTCTTCTTGAGCAAGCATTATTACTTTAATCGCCTTCTCTGTAAATCGCTCAAACATAGCTTTGGCAACTCCTCGACTGGTTTTTCCCCGGGGATAAGATATATATTTTGAAACCACGGAACAAAAATCATGATTACATCTTGAAGAAGTGCCCAGGTTATCTACTCGTCTTAATCCTGAGAAGCACTGCAATTGTAACGGTGTACTTTGATGACGTATCATCATTGCACCCCTTTTAGCTTTTCCAGAGCCTCTCAGATGGCTTTGTCCTCTGTTCACTGCAACAGTGGGAAGAATTGCTGATTGAACCAAAGAACCAGCCATCAGCCCTTTTAACAAGAGACAAATACCCTTGGGTCCTCACAGCACCTGCAGACATAAATTATTACATATTAATACAGCACCACGCCAAGAAATTGATAAGCACCCTCAACTCTTAAGCTTGAAATCCTTTGGTAAGAGAGAAATTGTAAAATCCAATAGAACAGCTAGACACTCCAAAATTAGTATCCCACATTCTCATTAAATAGAAAGGGCGAATGAGGAGCTGATCAAGTTTAAACCATGGAATGGTTTTAAGACAATAAAAAAAAGTTAGATGCTAAATAATTAGAATGGTACCATTTTATTTTCATACGCAAATATTCAATGTCTGGGAAGTAAAAATATACTATATGAGCTACATCGCTTGTGGTTGAGGCAGTAGGACTAATTCCCCAAATCTGGACAAGTACAATTAACCACACAGGATGGAGTAATTTCAGCCCATATGTACGGTCGCTCGTAGACCATGTACACAAACCAATTTCATTTAGAGCTATAATTAACAAGAACGCAAACTTTATGGCCATGTGATGCAACTTTATTTTTGGGCTAGGCCCAACAGAATTCAGGTCATAATCTCTATCATGTATAACTTTTTTATGAGGGATGTCCATCAAAGTAGAAGCAAACTAGAAAGTTATTCATAAAGAAAACCGGATTCATAAGAGTTATCCCACTGTGAAACAGGTATCTAATCCTCATATCAACTTCAGAACACCAAATGCATCTTCCACTCCGAGCATAAAAGCAGTGTCTCGCTTTGAAGCGGGGTACTACGACAGGACATCAAACTCGAATCACGCATTCCAAGCAGCCACTCGAAATTGAAATGGATGAATTACAAAAGGGACGACAGCAATAATGCGCATCGTGACAATTTTCTTTCTTGCCAGCAACATCTTACCGCACATGCTGATCGCAAGCCAAAAAAAAAAAAAAAAAACTATCAAATCAAATACTAGATCCCTAATTGACAATCAGATCAATCACAATAAAGTACGCTGATATCAACATGCCCTAAGAAGAAATGTTAAAAAGGGGAGAAATCCCCTAAAAGCACTCAAATTTGCCGACATAACATATCGACATGAACAGGATTCAACGCTTAGAATTGCAACTGTGATACTCCAAAAGAGAAGCAGAGATGCGAAAGGGCTACCTCCGAAGAGAGACGAAGCTCCGATGCGGAGGCGGAGGAAAAGCAGAAGAGCTAGTTCTTTGTCCTCTCGGCCAATAGATAAATATAAAAAAACGATACGAGAAAAAAACGAGATGAGGAGGAGAGGAAGAAACTTATCTCGATGAACATCCCAAATTCTTTTGGTACATCTTCGGCGTTGCTCGTTTTTCTTACCTTCCTTGTCATTTGACATTTCACTGTGCCCCATCAGAATCTCCAGACTCCGGTTCTTGGGTGGGTATTAAAACCAGATAAGGCATAGAAGAGTGTGGATGCTTCGTCAGATCTTTTTAAGGAGATAGATTATTCGAGGACTTTAGGATTTGCGCATGAAACTAATTGGACGGTGTCAGATTTCTACCAAAGCAACGTTAGAAGAGCCTATTTTCAAAGAGCGACGTGGACAAACATGCGCCGCGTCGCTCGTTTCTCATCCAGCGCGGCCGAGCATCCTTATCCGTTGGATAACTGAATAGTGTAAAAATATCTGTGCGTTGGAAATTCAATGGTCCCGATCCGACGCTCCTCGATTTTTTAAGGAAGCGCGACGTGGATAGTAATAAGCCGAATCGGGTTAAATATGGACCGACCGGCCCAATTATATTTGGGCCATAATGGGTTGGACCCGATGTTTAAAGCAAAATAGACCAAAGTTAATTTGCATTCTATAGTCAAATGAGTAAAATTATTGTACCTCTTTGATCATTCTCGTTTTTTTTCTTCTTTTCTTTCAGGACTGTAAAACGTGAATTATAAAAGGATTCGATACCATTAATTATAACTGCATGACTGCATTTATGCTGTACGTGTTTGCTTGCAATGGAGGCAACACGATTGATTAATATGTCCAGAGTAGGTAGTTAGCATTAAAGAGAGGAATAGGCTCTGAGAGGTGCGACTTGCAGTCTGTCTTTCCTCAAGCATCTCCTCGACTAAAAAATGAACTCGCTGCTCTGGAAACATGAACAGCAGTAAAAGTAACATACTCCATAGGATCCCTCCAATGAATGTTTCGGTTGCAGCTTTTTCAATTATCAACTAGCCAGATGCGAGATAAATGTAATTTACCATTTGTTTGTTCTTCAGTTAATGCGCAAATTTAGTATTCGCCTCTTCCTGGGGATTGCACATCTTTACTGCGTTTCTGATTCGAATGTAGATGCTGTAAAAAGATGCATAGTGTCTACTTGTCAGATCAGATCAACCCTTCTCCATGCATGCTTTGTCTGCATGTTTTTATGACCATTAACTGCACCAGATCAACCACTCTTTATATTACGCTCGTTTTATATTTCTAACAAAACCACAATTTAAACAATATCAGTTGAGAGTGAATAGTTTTCGACCTTAATTTTGTTCTACAGAAAGGCAAACTGAGTCCCGTGAGCCACACAGATGCTGGCCCAAACCCAGTAGTAGAAGTCTACGACGCAGCATGCAGCAAAGCGATGGACAACGACGATGGAAGAATGATTAGGCAGTGATCAGAAAGGAAGAGGCAACTGTGAGTTTGCACGAAGGCGAAGGAAACCGATGCATCCAAATAATAGTGAAGTTGCAGTCACGAGAATCCTGGGCTGCCCCATCCTTTTATCTCTCTCCAATTTATTCCCACCCTGCAGTTGATTCGGCACGCCCAGTGTGCCAACTTTTCACCTTCGTCTGCGTGTTTGCCTGATATGCCATTAATGAGGGAGGCTGAGCTTGGGACCTCGACATTAAAGCACAGCCACACCTCTCGCATCTCCCTCACTGTTGTCGAATCGATGGCTCGTCAAACTCTTCGTTCTCTCCCATTTAACAGGGCAGAAACAGGAGGAGAAGATGCCATAAAACTCCAAAGCCTGGTCCAGTTATATATGCAATTTTAGAGAAGATTCTTAATGACTTATAATATAATGACATCGGTATTTTTAAGTCACTTATATATTTATATTTATAAGCAAACTATATATTTATATTTATAAGCAAACTAAAATGTGTCATTGTAGAAGGAGATGAAGCTTTTTCAGCACAGTAACTAGCTATTCTATTATTGCAATCGATCTAAAGTTGATAAAGTTTAAGTTAAATTTAACTTTTCAACAATGACTTAGCAATATTCTTAAAAGAAAATTGTTGGTAATAATCAAATTCAATTAAGAAATTCCTGGACAGAAAAATCATTCACTTAATGATTAAATAAGATAAGAAGTGAAGCTCAAATGCATTATAAATAATCGAACACTTGATGCGAGATGGAAAGTTAAATATAAGTGAGTTATAAATGATCGAACACTTAGTATGAAATGAGAAAATAAAATTAAAATAGGTCATGGAAAACTTAATACTTGACTCATACTTGACACGAGATAAAATATGAAATCCAAGTATCATAGAGGTAATAGATGAATGAACTATAATTAAGTGGATCATGAAAAATAGATATTTGATATGTGACAAAAGTTTTAATAGGTCACATAGATGGAAACCTTAATAAGTCAAGAAAAATTGAATGTTAAGCGTGAGATAAAAAGACTAAATAGGTTAATGAGGACTAAATATTTAACAATGATACAAAATCCTTACATGTCAAGGTTAACAAAATGATAAACAAGTGAAGGCTTGAGTAGTCAAAGATGACCGAATGCAAATTGAGAGAAGTTCAAATAAATTAAAATCAACTAGATACTAGTCAAAGTGAGAATTCAATATTTGAAAAGACTAAAATAGAAATATCAATTGATTGATGTAAAATAACAATTGATTGATAGACTATAAACTCCAAAATCAAGAGTTTGAGAGGGTTTATAGGGGTTTTAGGATGTGAACAATTATTTTTGGGTATTAGCAGTCCAATGCTTCATCAGTCGAATGGTGCACTTGATTGATATTATTATTTGAATGAATATAGAAAATTCAAAATATAATCATCATCAATTAATTATTGGAGAGGAGTAATCAATTGATGTTACTGTTCGAATGAATAGAAGGTTTAGATTGCAAGACTTAATTATCTAGGTAGTAGTAGTCGATTGATAATAATAAGCAATCGACTAATATGGTCAAATTTGAGTTGAAAAGAACTATTCTGCAAGTGAAATGATTGAATTTATTGATGATGATAAACAATCGAATGTTAAATAAAAATCAACCAAGACTTGAAAACTTATGAAAGTGGATTTTGTGAAAAAAAATGAAATCAATTCTTAGATTGATGTTTTAGAGAAGAGTATTATTGTATTTCTAAATCTCAAAGAGGTAATCCAAAGCAATAAAAAATACTTAAAACAAATATCAATTATT
>JBAMHZ010442227.1:0-10059 GCA_037177395.1 Alpinia galanga | reverse complement strand
AGACGGCTCGGGGCTTGCAAATGGCCCCGATCATATACTTTGCCATAGTCTTCCATAGTGCACTTTTACCTTAAACCTACTCCTCCCGTCCGCCATCACAGGGAGAATGTCAAGCTACGACCGTGGCATGAGGGAAGCCTCGAGTGGCTGAGCCGAATAGGAGAGAGAGAAAACTAACTCAGGGGCTTACAAATTGCCCCGACCATAGCTCTGCTGAAATCTTCCTGAGTGCATTTCTACCTTAAACCCTACTCCTCCCTTCCGCCACCGTAGGGAGAATGTCAAGCTATGACCAAATCCGACGAATACCTCGAGCGCCCGAGCCGAAAAGAAAAATGGCTCGGGGGCTTACGAATTGCCCCTGCCAGAACTTCACTGAAATTATTTCAAACTGCATTCTACCTTAACAACCTGACTCCTCCCGTATGTCACCACAGGGGAAAGGTTAAACTGCGGCCGTATCTGAGGAATGCCTTGGGCGGTCGAGCCGACTGAGAGAAAGAAAAGCTGGCTTAGGACTTACGAACGGCCTGACTATTTACCTCGCCATCATCTTCTAGACGCATGTTTACCTTCCTACTCCTCCCCCTTTGCTATCACAGGGGGGAATTATTAGTCTTTGGCCGTATCTGAGGAATGCCTCGGGTGACCGAGCTGATTGAGAGAAAGAAAGAAAGAGCTGGCTCGGGGACTTACGAACTGCCCCCATCGTAGATAATGAGCTGGGCCCAGAAAGCCTTTTTGCGTGTACCTTAGCTTATGATAGATTTTTAATATCTTTGGCGGCGAGAGTGCTTTATTATATGAGCCTCCAATATTCAGAGTGTATATATGTGCATTTTACCGGCGAGAGAATCCCTAACGTCGCGTCCTTTCATCTTCGACTTTCAATAGACCCTCATCTTCTTCTGGCTTCCGGTGTCTTTGACTTCACCTACTATCACCATGTACAAGTCCATAAAGGAGAAGATATCACAGCGAGCACTGAGTAAGAAGCAAAATTTAGAAGAGAAGATCGTGCCGGCTACTGAATCTGCATCTCCGCTGGTTTTAGACCAGGACCGACCATCATCGTCGCGGGCCCTTAAAATTCCATTTCCTCCTTCAGCAATGCCTCCGTCAGGTCTGTTTATTGTCGGTCCTTCTACTTCAATTTCTCCATAAAAAATGGAGGGTGTCCCTTTCCTAGTTATTTTTCCCACTGAGACATCCATACCGAGTGCCGAAAACCTTCCGATATCTTTGCCTAGGTCCGTACCCTTTTCTGTGGAGGAGAATATCCCTTCCTCTGAGATCAAAATGTCCTCTTCTATGAATCTTTCTATCCATTTTTCCACTACGATGTGTCTTTCTAGGGCAGAAGTCACCCCTTCTCCATTGTCGCCACCTTTGGAGATGTCAGCTCCTATCCCCGAGGAGCCTACCACTGTGGGATCTTCGACCGAAGTCACTTTGCACCTTTCTTTCCCATCTGCTTATCTGGGGGTCTCTTCTGAGCCATTTTTTTATTGTTTTAGCAGAGCCGATTCCCTCTGTCTTAGGAGCCGTTTCTCCCCTTCTTCCTTCTCCATCTTCCCGACCCGAAGAGGATTCCACTATCGCTCCTCGGGATCCATATTTCATTGCCACTCTTCTTCTAGAGGCAGTGGCTTGTCTCTCAGGCCCTTCTTCGCCAGCACATTCCCCTTTGCCTCTTTCTCCTGTTGTGTCGCCCTCTCATCCTCCTGAAGTCCAAGATATTCGTGCCCCCACAGAACCTACTTCTCCCCTTGTGGGAAGAGAAAATGCTTTTCCACCTTCACCCCCACTTCTCCCCTCTTCCCACATTTCACAGATCCTCAACCAGGAGGAATTAGACCCTCGACTGGAAGAAATGGGCCAAGCCCTGGAGCTGGTAAGTATTTCTGACTTGTGCTCTTTCATACCTCTTCCATTGATAGCTTCATTACTTCTTATCTGATTGTATTTGTGGAGCAGGTGACCACCAATTTACAAGAGCTGAAATGCTCCTTATCTACATATAGGAATACCATTCGTCAGCAGCTGGAGAATTTTCACCATCAGTTCCTCCCGCTTATACAGGGAGCTACTTATGCTAGGGAAGAATCCCTAATAAAGGAGCTTGAAATATGCCGAGCTTAATTGAAATAAATGCAGAGACAAAAAGAGGCAGATGACAAACTGATCACTGCTTTGAAAGATCGGGCATCTAAGGAGGTATGCCTGACCTTCAAGATTGAGCAAGAAAAATTTAAACTTTAGTCTCAAATAGAGGAATATAAGAGTTGTCTCCACAGGGCCCAGGGGAAATAGCCCGCTGTAAAACTCATGTGTCCTTGACTTGTAATGCCTCATGGGAGATCACCTAAAATTCTCTCAAAGCTATAAGAATCCTGAAGGGGCAGAATTATGTATATACTTAGGATATAAAAGCGCTGGCCGAATGCTTAAACTAAAAGTTCGATGTATATAGGCATCTGCTAAGGGAGCCTAATAGGCAAAGAGAGCAATCTGGGGGGTCACAACAATAGACGCCAAGCCATTGCCGGGAGAATTTGGCAGTCATGGAGAGCGGCCTGAAGGGACTATGGCAATAAATGTTAGTGCTTCCCAGGATCAGCAGGGGGAGTCCAGTAGTCATCCAGGACCACCCCAGGGGTCAACAATAATGGGTGCCAGTGCGCCTAGGCCTTAGCAGGGAGAGTTCCACAGCCATAGTGAACAACATCAGAGGAAGCACGAACGGATACTAGTACCCATAAGCATCCTTGGGGAGAAGCCAGTGGTCGAGGAGGACAACCTTAGAGAGCCATGATGACAGATGCTAGCATACAGAGACGTCCACAAGGGGAGTCTAGCAACCGTGGAGGACAGCTTTAGGGAACAACTGGAATAGATGAAAAGTGAATAAAGGATATCTTCTATGAAGGATTTAGAGGAGCTGTTCTCTAGTAGAAGGAACAGGGCTTTCCCTAGCCTTTCAATAGGATGCTAATTTTTTGAATTGGTCAAATATTTACTGGCTATGTCCCTCGCATTTGAAAAGACTGTAATGCCTCTTTCTGTTTTGTAATCAGAGGCAATTATGCCAATTTATCAATAAAGAAAGTACTTGACCTTCAATTGTATATCTGAAATTGCTTTCTCTTTACGTTAGGTATTCATCTTGCTTGTTAACAGTGATATGACTTTAAATGAATATCATTCCCAAGCCTAACCAGTCCTTGCCTTCAACATCTAGAAGGTTTTAGGCTGAACTCTTTTGTTGAATGCTTGTTGGATCCGTTGTTTATATATCTCAGCTCCGACTTGGGCTTGTTCTCTTTTCTCCTCGATTTAGATCCAGTTCTAGACTTCTCAACAATCGGTTGTTCTCAGAGTCATAAACTTGCATTTGGACGCTGCTTACTAGGGCTTTTGTGGGCAAGATAGCTTCAATTCCATACACCAAGCTGAAAGATGTTTCTCTTGTAGCCGATCTAGAGGTGATCCGGTACCTCCATAGGATTTTAGGCAGCTCTTCAATCCAATTACCCTGAGCTTCTCCCAATCTGATTTTCAGCCCTTGAAGGAGAATTCGGTTGGTTACTTCCACTTGTCCATTAGCTTGAGGATGAGCCACAGAAGTGAAGGCCTGCTCTATATCAAGGCTTTGGCACCATGCTTGGATTTTCTTCCCTTGAAATTGTCTCCCATTGTCGCTAATTAATCTTCTAGGAATTCCAAATCTACAGATGATGTTTTTCCATAGAAATTGTATTATGACACTTTTTGTGATTTTTGATAATGGCTCGGCTTAACCCATTTGGAGGAATAGTCAATTGCCACTAGCAAAAATTTCTTCTATAGAGGAGATGTGGGCATGAATCCTACTATGTTCGTACCCCATCAGTCAAAAGGGCAGGAAGACACTATGGCCTTTATCAGCTCTACAGGTCTATCTGATCAACTACTATGAACTTGGCAGGCTCAGCAGATCTTCACTAGTTGAGTTGCGTCTTGGTGCAGAGTCGGCCAAGAGTATCCAGATAGCAATATCTCCCGAGCCAAAGCTCTTCCTCCTATGTGTGTTCCACAACATCTTTCGTGGGTCTCTCTAAGAATCCATTCGACATCTACCTTATCAGGACATCTGAGCAAAGGTCTGCCGAATGACTTCTTATATAAAATTCCCTCTACTGATAGAAAAAGGCTCGCCCTCTTCATTAGCAAGGAAGCGGCTCAGGAAGTTGCAGGCCGAGTTCCATGTTGAAGATAGGCTATGATGTCCGACCTCCAGTTGGGGGAACTGTCAATGCTTGTAGGAGAATCACTTATGACATCCACAGATGACGGAGCAGATGACTCCAAATATAAAGGATCTCGAGACCCCCACTCGGCGACAGAGCTAGCTAGCTGAGCCAGTTCATCAGCTACAATATTCTCTTCTCGAGGAATCTAATATAACTGGGTATCATGGAACTGAGCTTTTAGGGTTTCGAAGGCATTCAAATATCGGCCAATTCTTTCTTCTTTTACTGCAAATACTCATTGGAGTTATGAGATGGCTAGCTGAGAGTCTGAATGCAATTGGACAGTGCTAGCTCCTACTGCTCGAGCTGCATGCAGTCCTGAGAGTATAACCTTATATTCAGCTTCATTATTAGAAGCTTTGTAGCTTAATTGGATAGATAGGCGGGTTTCTTCGCCGAAGGGAGAAACCAACAAAATTTTGACTCTGCTTCCACTGGCCCCTGAAGAGCCATCCACAAATATCTTCCATTGAGAAGCTGCAGTACTGGTGCTGGCCGAGTCGATTTGCGGTTTAACAGGTACCTCAGCTAGAAAATTTGCTAGTGCCGGAGCTTTGATGGCTATGCGAGGGGAATAATGAATGTCATACTCATTCAGCTCGATGACCCATTTGGCCAACCTTCTAGAAAAATTAGGTTTGAGAATTACTCGGCCGAGCTCGCTATTGGTAAGTACATGAATTGGGTGAGCCAGAAAATAAGGACATAGCTTCCGAGCTGTCAATATGAGGATGTAGGCCAACTTCTCTACTTTAGTGTATTTGAGCTCGACACCTTTTAAGATGACTGGTGTAGTAGATAGGCTACTGCCGGGATCCTTCTTATCGAAGTAAGACTGATCTGATAGCGCCTTCTGACACAGCTAAATAGATTCATAGAGGTTCTCCTGAGATGGGCTTGGCCAGCATGGGAAGCTGAGCCAGGTATTGCTTTAGCTCTTGGAAGGCTTTCTCACACTGTTCATCCCACTAGAACTGAGTATCTTTTTCTGAGAATTTTGAAGAATGGAAGCCCTTGGTGGGCTGACCAAGCTATAAAATGAGACAGAGATACAATTCTCCCGACCAACCTTTGCACTTCTTGCCGATTTGTTAGAGACTTCATATTGCAGAGGGCCTGTATCTTAGCTGGATTGACTTGTATTCCTTTCTCTATGACTATATATCCCAGGAATCTCCCGCTACGTACCCTGAACAAATATTTTTTTTAGGGTCCAGCTTTATGTTGTAGCACCTGAGAGTAGCAAAGGTTTCTTCTAGGTCCGGCTCTGGACTTTACTAATATTTCATCCATATATACTTCTAAGTTACGACCTTTCTGCTCGGCAAACACTTTGTCCATGAGCCTCTGACAAGTAGCACTGGCATTCTTCAACCCAAATGACATTACGACATATGAATAAAGACCTCCCGAAGTGACCAACTGACTTTCTTTCGATCGACCCGAGCCAAAGGGATCTGATGATACCCCTGATAAGCGTCCATCAATGATACTACTTCATATCCAGCCGTGAAGTCTACCAATTGATCAATACAAGGCAAGGGGTAGCAGTTTTTAGGGCATGCTTTATTTAAATCTCGAAAGTCTACACACATATGTCATTGCCCTGAGGGCTTGGGCATAAGTACAACATTTGAAATCCACTTAGGAAATAAATTTTTTTTTATGTGCCCCGCATGCAACAGTTTGTCGACCTCCCTGGTTATAATTTTATCCTTCTTGGGCCCGAAGTGGCGTTTCTTCTGGTGAACTTGTCGAGCTCCTTTGTTGATGTTGAGGTGGTGTTCGGCGACATCGGGATGTATGACAGTAAGATAGTGGACATCTCTGGTGAACACGTCCTCATTCCTCCGAAGACAGGAGACGAGGTCGTCCTTTATGTCTAGCTGCTCGGCCACTCAGGTCAGTTTGCCTTTAACTATCTCTACCAGCTCTCCCTCCTCAGCCTCCTATGTCTTCGGAGCAGTCTCCTCCAACACATATACTTTACGGATGGCTGACGCTTTTCCTTTTGAGTCATCAGTCCGAGCTCTTTTATTGTCGGTTCGGACTGTTTCAATATAACAGCTCCGGGCTGCTCTTTGTTCTCCTCTAACCTCTCCCACCAGTTGACCTACTGGGAACTTGAGTTTTTGGTGGTATGGGGAGGCCACTGCCTTGAACTTCGAGAGAAATGGTCTCCCGAGGATTGCATTGTAAGCTGAGGGGGCATCCACAATCAGGAAGGTCCATTGCCTTGACTGTTTCAATCTGGGTGGGGATAGCTTATTGTTTGTTGTTTGATGATTGTTTGTCTTGATGGTTTGATGTTTGTGTTGTGTGGTGTAGTACTTTGATGTGAAACTTATGTCTATGATGAATGTGTGTAAGAGCTAGATATGACATCACAGTGGGTAGCATGTGCCCATATGATGGAGGATGGTGAGCTCCATGATATCTTGTATGATGTACTTTTGATTTTTAGAGTTCACCTCTCAGAGTATCTATATACATGTATCTATTTTCAAAAAAAATTATGATCCATTTGGATTTCTCACTTGTTAATTCCTTATTAGACCTTTCACCACCAAGTGTCCGGTCTTCCCTTACCCACTTAGCTACTTGTTTGCGAACTTTCTATTGGACTTTTGATTACCACGTGTTTGATTCTCTCTGACCCACTTGGATTTTTACTCAAGTCAATAGTCAACCTTGACCTCTCGACCAATCTAAATCTTACCTGCATCATTGATCAATTGACCCAATGATGACTTTACCAACAATCTCCATCTTTATCACACTATCTTGAATATCTCATATCATCCTTCACTTATTATCGATTTATCATCATATTATGAAATATCGAAACTTAACTCAAAACTCAAACGAGATTGATCAACCTTGACCTGAGGTTGATTGGACCAACAAATATATGTCGAGTTAGTAGGGTATAATTGTGTAGTTAGTGATTATGATAAATTATTTATAAATAGACTATTTGGTTATCAACGAAATATTGCAAAAAAATCTATTTTTTAACTCCTATTATTCTTCTTTCTTTCTTTTTTTTTCCCTAACAATTTCAACCGATGAGAGTAATTCTCACTTCTTTCCCAGCTAAGAAGATTAACTAGTCGCGAAGAATTGACGAAGTAAACACAAAAAAGCAAAGATGAATTGTTTGAGGTAGATTGTTGTCTAAATACTAAGAACACTCAAAAGTTCTGTATTATTGGAAGCCATGATGTACCAATGGAGAGGAAGAACCAGCTTTTTCACATCAAAAGAAACTTAGGCGACGATACAAATTATGCAGGCACAAAATCGAGCCACAGATAACTTAATTATCTGCTTATCAAGAGTGGAAAAGCACAGATAGATGCACCAGTGCTCAAAAGAATAAGCTTAAGAAACAGAAAAATCAAGGTGCTCACAATCATTTCTGCGATGTCTCTCTCCCTCGATCCACCGCATCGACGCTAGCAGTGCAAGAAAGGAGACGACGGAAGACGAAGTAAAGTGTTGCGTAGGAGACCTCTCTTAACTTGCTTGCTGTAACGCAAGCCTTCTTCTTTTTCTTCCTAGTCTTTTTAGTTGTTTTGATCTGCCTCTTACTGGAGGAGTCACCGGTTACACCACTTGCTATGTGTTCGCTCTTCGGTTGGAGGAAAGGAAACGCAACAGCTCTCTCCTTGGCTCGTCCAAGGCAACGCAGTGTCTTCTCGGGAACGGTCTCCTTCCTGGAGAAAGTGTAACTCCTGAGATATATCTGTCTGCATGAGAAGCCGTCGACCACTGCCGGCTCTGCACTCCGCTTCCTCCTTCCATCGAGGTTGATGCCTTTGGCACTGCCATCGAGTACTGTTCCTCTTCTTCCACTGGTAACTGACTTGACGAACTCAGCATCAGATTCTGGCCACTTGTAAAGGTTCACGTACGTCGCTCTCACCGGTTCATGGGCGTCGATGCAACTCATAGAAGACTTGCAGCCGGAGCTCATGGCTTCCTCTAAAGGGAAGGGAACTAGACCTCGTCTGTGCTTCCCTATTCTTATCCAATCTAGCTACTCACTCCTCAAGAAAGGATATATGTGGGTGAGGCTTCAGTTACAAGAAAAGTGAGGAAAGTGCCAGTGAGAATTCAGATATCGAAATGATTTTATAGCCCTCTTGCGATAGTGAAGGAATGATGTGGCATGATGAGCTATGAGTGTCATTAAGGGTCTCACTTTGATTTTCTTACTCTAGTTCATTGATGGTGTTGGCTTCATTTTACAGATCAAGTCACCTTCTCATGGCTTGAAGGTCAAAGTCATTACAATATAGATTCTTTGTGACTGATTAAGATGGCATAGATACCAAATTAAAAATGACTGCAGTATTGGACAGTTGATGACTCCAGAGACAGCAATGCACATGGATGAGTCATTATAGTTGCCACTTCAGACATGGCCACGGCCATCAATACATGGACACTTGTACTGGCCACGAAGCCATGTTCTTGCTGCCAATAATAATAATAATAAAAGGTTAGCGATGAGATATCTAGAAGTTCTCCATTGAGTTAATCGGATGACCATTTCAAGTTTAGACTATAATGAGATAACATGAGACTTTCATTATGAAGACACAAATTTGACAACCTTCATCCACACTGCAAGCCTACAAAATTTCAAATGGCATGCACAACAAATTAAAGGTGAGCGTGAGGCTCACTTTAGAGGGCTTCTTCCAGCATCAAACTTGTAGTCCATGAAATTAAACATGATATTGTGCTAAGCAGAACATGATTTCTGCCCTATGGCATTGTCTTTCTCTTGTTTGGTGGTTTAATTTGGTTCATCTAAACCCTTACTACCATCCCTTCAACACTTGGTCTTAACTTCCACCCACTTGTCTCTACATGCTCTTGAAAAACCTTACTGCTTCAATCTAAATTCCATTGTAAAATATGGCTAAACACCCTCCACCTAATTGATCCTCCCAAACTCCTTATTTCTCTCAGAAAAAGGAGGAAAAACTTGACCATCTCTTGGTTCCTTTAAAATCAAAAGCAGTAAACAACAATATATCCAGGCAACTTTGACCATGTTGTCATCGCTTCTTAAGTGGCCATAATTAATTTTAGTTCACAGCATAAATACTATTGATTCAATTTTTCTATACAGAAAATTTCAGGGCGCCCACATGATAGCTTTCCAGTTCACCCTTCAAAATTCATAAAATTACATTTATGATTTTGGAAATCTTTCCACTTTATACCCTTCTGTTTAAGTTATGTGAAGGGCTCAATGTTTTGGTTTGAACTGTTTATATTAATGAAATGAGATTATATATGATTTTTTTTTAGTTGACACTAAATATTCAGACCTTTAGCTCGACTAATTCTAAGAGCGATCGATTCAACTCCATGAAAATTTTTCATCGACCATCAGAGTATAAATTGGGAAGCGCTCGTAGCGAATAACTTAGCAGTGCAATATTCTAAGATTTATCACTTCATTTAAAGAATTTTTTTTTACAAATGCACTGTAGTTAGAGATCAAACGTAAGATATCTGAGAATTTTATGCGATTAAAGCTTGATTAAGGATGGCAATGGGAAAAATACAAGATGAGAATTTAATTTCTCATTCTCGCTTTGCTTCGTGTGTGTAGGACGAGATGAGGAGGAATAGCCCCAATGGGTTGGTGCAATTGGTACATGCATAGGTGCTTACCACATGATATATGAGAGTCAATTCTTAGCGAGTGTGAAATATCTTATTAGATTCTTGACTTCCCCATGCA
>JBAMHZ010442217.1:0-10060 GCA_037177395.1 Alpinia galanga | reverse complement strand
TTGGAGAAATTGTCTGTTACAGTTTTAAAATATAATATGCCTAAAAGGGTAGTAAAGGAAAATTACCTTGTGAAGGGAGTTAAAACTAAGATTGAAATGTTGTCAGGTATCAAATCCTAAAATATTTTACATAGGAACTGAATCCTAAGTTAAACATGGGCAGAGGGATTTAACTCGAATTTACCTTTATATCAATACTAAATCAAAAATAAAAATTGTTGAACAATGATTTTATTTTATTTATTTTATTTTATTTTTAAATAAAAAAATATAAAAATATTTTATTTTTTTTAAGAAAAAATATTAAAGAGGGGCTATTTGGAAAATGGGAAGCTGAAGTGGATGCTTTAATTAGTTCTTTATGCGGCTTCAATAGTTACAGGATGTAGTTTCCAATTATTTGTCGGAGATCGACAATCATACAGAGTACAGTCAGCACGTATCTATTTAATTGCGTGCCCGATTTAATTTTTGGCCTTGCATTTCCACGAGCACAAGAGAAGATTTTAGTACCCTTCCAAATAATTGACGACATCATTTTCGTCGCATTCCAATTCTCAACATCGAACTGCTATTAAACAAGGCTTCCAAATAGGGTACGGTATAGATATTTTATAAGAGAATATAATTTAATTTTATATTAAAGTATAATTTAGTGATAAATTTTTAAAAATTTATAGAGATAACTTTTTATGTAAGAGTTTGTCTAGTAAATAAAATATAATTTTAATATTGAACAACCTTTCAAAAATGATGTGACTGTAAAATTTAAATTGATCTGTTAAAAAAATTTTGAACACTTCCTTAATTTACCCAAGTAATAATAGAGATTCATTTGGACTTCGATTTTTTTCGGCTAAGTTATTAAATAGGCATCCTAAAAGATTATAGGACAAGACTGATTATCCTATAAATTAGTCGGCTCAAAGATTCAGATGCTTAAAAAAAAAAAAACAAACAGAAACGAGTACCGAAATATTACATACTTTAGTGGCATTTTAATTGCTTATTTGAATTGGAACACGTTTTTTTTAATTAAAGGAATGCATAATCTGGGTTCGATACATTCAAGTGAGGAGTAGGTTCACCAAACCAGAACCATAATGGGAAAATTAAAAATAAAATAGAATAAAAGCCAATTTGGAAATATTTTGATTTTTGGGAAATGTCAAAAAGATTTTTAGAAGAAAAAAAGAATTGTGATGAACTACTCATCAATTGACATCATTGCAAATGTAAGCGATAAAGCTCCCCCAAATCCCTAATTCATGTACCTGGAATTTTAGGTATTGCTCTGACGGATCGGCGGCAAAGCAATTATTGAGACCGGAGTAAAATCCCTTTTTGTGGCAGCTGGAATCATTTCCCCGATGCGGTTCTGCATCGCCATCGCTCCTGATGCTCGGGGTCTCAATCTTCTTGCCCTTCCTATCCCATCGGGCCTAGTATTTTTGATCTGAGTGCTGGAGGAATGAATAATATGGATCGTCCGCCGAGTTCGGGTTTGTGAGGCACTTGGATCTTCATATATGGTCGAGGTTAGCGCTTTCGATTTCGCTTACCTGCTGACTAGCCTTTGATCATCGCCCCCTCGAGATCTGGTTGGAGCAGTCGAGTTTGATCGGCTCAAAGGAGTAGGGAGTGACGCTTTTTAACGCGCTTGGTACTTCATTTTCTGTTTCCAGTTTGCGTTCTTAATACCGCTGGCGATTTGACTTGATCCGGCGCTTCCTTCTGTTCTGATTCCAGTTTGAGGGACGAAGTATTGTTTGGTTTCCGCTGAAAGGAGTAATTTTATTCGTTTTGTTTTCGAAATTTTCATACTGTTGCTTATATCGATTGAATCGCGTGGACATGCGGCGGAGGGCGCCCGAGTATCGGCGCCCATCCAGGAGGCGTCTCTCGTACTGGATCTGCTTGTTCCTTGGAATATCTATTGCAGCAGGTTTAGTTCTCTTCTTCTTTCAACATCATCACGAGGATGGATTGGAACCGCATGTAAGGCTATGTTGTTCTCTTTGATTTTCATTTGTACTCCTTTATCACGACTCACTTTCTTGCTCATAGCAGTTGGATTTATGTCGCCCAACCTGATTTTGTTAGTTTTGATATACAGGGAATTAGTTTGTTTTTGTTCGTTGCATCTTCAACCTAGGGGATGAACCAATCAAATATAGGATGGCTGAAATGAAGCCATTACAATGGCCCCTTTGTTATTATTTTCTTTCCTTTCCGTGAGGCACTTATGTAGCAATATCATACATTTGAAAGAACTGACGTGGTTACAGGATTTGAGTATCAAGGAAAAACTGTGCTTCTCTGCAGAAATTATAAAGTAAATTATGATTTTCATCACAAGTAAGCAAGATAAGGCACCTGAATTTGAAATGTCAATGAGAGGAATAGTGAATCTGTGAATGCTGATGATGACAATAACTGGTGAAGGTGAGATGTCTATGATGTCCCATACGGTATTGAATGATTTATTCAGAAAGATTGCTAGTTTGGGATTTGAGAGGCTGACAGCTAGGATTCCTGTTCGTAACTTATTGGCAAAATTTAAAGCTATACTAGATCTCTGGCTCGTAGTTACCTGATTATTTGGTTATTTATACTCAGAACTTAACCTATTCGGAAATGACTAGTTGTTGTTTAACTTCCTCCTTATGATCAAGCTGGACTAATCTGAATAGTGGACCAGGGTGCCTGAGATTTCAAGCTAAAAGACCCACAACTTTTCATTAATGTATCAATAATTTAATGGATGATCAAGACTTAAAAGAGGGCACTGTGAATATGATAACATTTGGGACAAAATTTCATACCAATTGATGACCTCTTAAGATTAATGCTCGGATCACCCTTAAAGGCTTAAACTGTTGTGAGATCATCTGGTGGTTTTAGAAGTACTGTAAAACTCTTCCCTTACTATAAGCCTTATGGTAGAGGATTCTAAATAGTTAGTATGCCCCTAAATGCATCAGAAGTTTCTTATGGACTATTTTTTTTACCAGAATACTTAATAATTACATGTTCAGTAGTGAACTATTTAATCATTGTCAATGCTAAAAGTTTTGTCCAAGGAGTAGGATACATATGCTTCACCCTTTATTGAAAGGTCATTATGAATGATACCTATTAATCCCTATAATGTGCGTTCTGGATATTTTAGCCACTAAAACAACAACCAATCTTTTTTAGAGTTGATTCTGAGCATACATATGCTAAAAGATCCGTCTGTAGACAACAAAACCTTATTCTGTGCATACTTCATCCAATACAATAAAGTTACCTTCATAAATCAGGTGTGTATCAGATTTTTAAGATATGTTGCACGTATTGAATGAGGTTATTTATTGCTAGAAAAATCACAATACTAATATAAACTATACAATAAAGCTTATGTGATTTGTCATATCATCTTAATGTTGCATCCAAACTGCAATATACATCTTTCTCATTTTTCCTGCCTCAATATGAAATGTAAGAAAAGGACAGTTCAGTGCACGAAGCTATGTGAGGTCCCAGAAAGAGTCTATTATATATAGCTTTACCCAGCATTGTAAGAGGCTTTTTTCTCAGCTCGAATTCGTGACCACCAAGTCACACAGCAGGCCAGCAACAACTTTACTCTTGCGCCAAGACTCCTTTCAATATGAAATATCTTTTGCCTATATTTTTTCCCCCTAAATGTTGCACATCTATATGTAGGTTCTAGTTCCATATTTTAAGTTTTTTCCTGCATTTGAGTTTTCAAGTGGTGTCACGATTTTTGTTATGTCTTCAATCTCTCACATGTCACACACTTTGTCATTGTTCCTAGCATTCTGGAGTGATCATACTGTGAATACAATAAAAAATCTCAATAGATGATCATAATGAAAATGCTGATTAAGCATTCTTTGGGATAGATTGGAATATGGTATCTAGAACCTAAAAAGAATTCATAGTCATAGTATTTATTCTAGTGCAAAATTTTTTTCCTAGGCCCCAATTTTAGCCTGCAAACATTGCGTGAGGTGAATTCCTTAGTGCAACCATGAACCAACTGCTAGGTCACTGGAGGACCAACTGATATATATATATCATGTGTATATAGTTTGCTAGAATTCTAACACCCTGGTGACTGATTGAAACAGAATGAAAAAATATGTGAATAAAATTATTTGGAGTCAAGCAAAGAATTTTATTTGGATAGAATGGCAAGGAGTCAAATATGTGCAAATTTAAGTTTGTAAATACGCATAGGTGGTTTTTTGTGGATTTAAGTTTTACATATGTAATTGAAATAAATTCATTAGGAAAGAGGTTGACAGTAGATAGTAGTAGGGTGACTGGTGAGTGAGTTTACTATGGAGAGGGACAAGGATGGTTTTGGCGTTTTAGGTAGTAAAAAATTTGACTCTCCACAGTTCATAGGATGTCAACGTCAATCTTCAAACAATCTCCGAGTCTCAATGGAAGCTTTAGAATAGTTGAACCTATTGTAGAGTGTCATTATCTGAGCAAATTGTATGACTAACCTCTTTATGCTCGCTATTTTGTTGACATGCATAATTAAATTAGTTGGTGAACTAGTTGAATTATGCAATTAAGTTATCCAAGCTGCTTTTTTTAAACTATATTTTGTTGACATATATAATTAAATTAGATGGTGTACTAGTTGAATTATTCAATTCAGTTATCCAAGCTAACTTTTTTTTTTTTAACTACCAACTCCCTTCCATTAATGTGTTCAAATTTGATTAGCACAGTTTTGTGAGCTATACTTGTTTATTTTGTTTTTTTCATCTAGATTTGCCTATTCTAGAAAAAGGTTGTGTAATTTTCTTATTATCTCTATTCCAACTGGTGTCCCCCTAAACATCTGGCCATTAATTTGTTCTACTCAGAATTTGATACAAATATTCTTGAACATGTCTATATCTATTGTAGTAAAAAATGGTTTGCTTCATCCCTATCAATATCCATATAAGTTTTTTGTTAGGCTTCTCAGAGTTTCTTTCAATTTTTTTTCTTCCATTTCTCAGGAGAAAATTGAAGCAGATAAGGAGATCCATCATGAAACTCTTAATCTCTCCCAGGAACTCTTTAGCGTTACTTCGTTTGCGAGACAACTTGCTGATCAGATGACACTAGCCAAGGCCTATGTAATCATTGCCAAGGAGCATAATAATCTTCAACTTGCTTGGGAGTTTAGCTTGCAGATAAGAAATGGTCAACGGTTGCTCTCTCAAGCTGCTGAGAGAGGGAAGGCAATAAGCCTAGAAGAAGCTAATCCGATAATTAGTCAGCTAGCTCAGCTTATATACAATGCTCAAGATTACCATTATGACATCAGCACTATAATAACAACATTAAAGAGCCATGTACATGCCCTTGAAGAGCGTGCGCATGCAGCAACCATGCAGAGTGCAGAGTTTGGTCAATTAGCTGCAGAATCCATACCCAAAAGTCTACATTGTGTTAACATAAAACTCACAGAAGAGTGGTTTAGAAATTCATCTATTATAAAATCATCAGAAGATGGCAAGAACCTGCCTCGACTTGTCGACAATAATCTCTACCATTTCTGTCTATTCTCTGATAATGTGTTGGCTACTTCTGTCGTTGTGAATTCCACAGTTTCAAATGCTGAACATCCCCAACAGTTTGTATTTCATGTAGTCACAGATGAAGTCAATTACAGGGCCATGACTACTTGGTTTTTGAGGAATGATTTCAGAGGATGCACAGTTGAAGTTCGAAGCACAAAAGAGTTGGCTTGGTTGAATGCATCGTTATCTCCATTTATCAAACAGCAGCTAATCCGTGCGGAATATCAGACTGGGGAAACAACATTGCAGGACCCTAATTCTGCTTCTTTGCTGAATCATTTGCGATTCTACATCCCGCAGATATTGCCTCAGTTGGAGAAGGTGGTGTTTCTCGATGATGATGTTGTGGTACAAAAGGATCTAACCCCTTTGTTCTCAGTAGAACTACGCGAGAATGTTATCGGAGCAGTGGAGACATGTCTTGAAGCATACCATAGGTTCTACAAGTATCTTAATTTTTCCAATTCCATCATTAGCTCAAAATTTGATCCACAAGCATGTGGGTGGGCTTTTGGCATGAATATATTTGACCTCATAGCATGGAAGAAGGCCAATGTTACTGCAAAATATCACTATTGGCAGGAGCAGAACGCCGACCGATTGCTCTGGAAGAAGGGAACTTTAGCTCCTGGTCTTCTGGCATTTTATGGGTTGATCGAACCCCTTGATCGCAGATGGCATGTACTCGGGTTGGGATACGATTGGGAAATCGATGATAGGTTGATTCACAGTGCTGCAGTTGTACACTTCAACGGGAACATGAAGCCCTGGCTTAAACTGGCTCTAAGCAAATATAAGCATTTGTGGGAACAATACATAGACTTCTCGCATCCATTGATTAGAGATTGTATAATGCATTAAGCTTCTGGGTTTCTTTCCCCCTCTGTATTTTCTCATATTTCTTATAGTATTTTTGTGCACATTGATCGATTCTTATGATTCGAGGCAAAAGACCTGATAGCAGGAAGGGTCACCAGCATCATACAGTGTGGAAATTCAACAATTCATTTTACAAGATGTAATACTTTATTCATTTTTGGAGTGTCTTTTTTTTTCCTTAAAAAAAAAAAAACTCAACTCAGAACATGGCCAGTGTAATACATATTTGTACAACAGTTGTCTTGGAATCTACAGGATTTGAGAGGTGTAATTCAGTTCCACCCTTGAATGAGATTATGCTTCATTTTAATTTCATTTGCAACAGGTTTGTAATTCTTGCCTGCCCTACTTGAATATTATTCAAACATGCAACAATTATATGAACGATTATGTTGCTAAAACGATATTCATCAGGGAAAAAATAATACATATTCAAGATTTAGTGATAAATATGAAAGAAACAAATGGGGACTGAAAATAATAATTAATTAGAGGCAAATGCACGTGCAAAAGTAAAAGTGAAATGAGATCATGGAAAATGGTAGTGATATATCTCTTTTAGTTTAACGTCTGCTTCTTGCTTAAGCGTTATCGTCTCCTTCGTGGTCTTCCAGCTTCCAGTGGCCGTCGGCGCCCTTGACCATGCTCTTGTTCTTCTGCACCCACCACGAGTCGGGGACGAGGAACTCATTCTTGAGCGCGTTGGTGCCCTTGTTGACCAGCGCGATGTCACGGTCGATGGCGAGCTTGAAGCTCCGGATTTTCCCATGCTGAACTCCGGCGACGCCGTGGAGGTAGCACTCAAGGTTGTGCCAGGTGTTGATGTCCCCGGGCTGCTTGAGGTAGGTGGAATCCATGGTGTTGATGAGCAACTCGGCGCCGACGTCGACGTAGGGGAGGATGGGGTATTTAGGGACGATGTCAGGGGAGTTGTGGACGCGGAGGAGGCGGAGATCTGACTGCCGAGAGAAGAGCTCTTTGAACTGGGGGTCGCCGGCGCGAGGGCTGGCAAAGACGAAGGCAGTGACGGGACAGGAAAAGGAGGAGGACGAGGAGGAGGAAGGGCGGTTGATGCCGTTTATGACAATGTCGATGGAGTTGAGGGTGGAGATGGCGGCGCCGAGGCTGTGGCCGGTGACGGTGATGCTCATCTGCTCGTCTTGGTATTCGTCGACCAACCTTCGAACTTCCTCCAACACCTAACAAGGAGAACCGTTAAATTACGAAAATACCACCATGAAATATATCACGCTCTTTATATTCATAATATTATTAAAATAATAATGAAATAAATTTCAATTGACGTATTGTTCTTATAATACTCTAAGCATTGCTAAAAATATGTTTTATGTTTTTTTAGTATTTTTGAAATACTACTCGTGTGAAATAAATAATTAAAATGAAATAAAATGTAAAATAAAGGGGAAGAAAGAGAATAATATTAAATAATTATCAAACAGACAAAGACATTTTTCGTATACAAATTTTAAATAATATAAATTAATGAATTTTATAACCAAATCAAAATAATCGGTTGTCTCTTTGGGAAAGAATAGCCTCACCTAAAAAGGATAATTAATGAATTTTTTTTATTGACATTGAATATTTAAATTTTCGGCACGATCAATTCAATCCAACGAAAATTTTTAACTGATAGTCATATTAAATTTAAAAGTATTTTAAATTTTTTCATCCTATTTAAAGGAAAACTCTTGCAAAAAAATTGAATATAAAATATATTTAAAAATTGTATGGACACGAGCATAAATAAAATAATTAATT
Source organism: Alpinia galanga (assembly GCA_037177395.1). Lineage (NCBI taxonomy): Eukaryota > Viridiplantae > Streptophyta > Magnoliopsida > Zingiberales > Zingiberaceae > Alpinia > Alpinia galanga. The sequence continues at coordinate 1,802 of JBAMHZ010442217.1, read as the reverse complement.
ACTAAAGATATAAGACATGACATCTTACCGATGCAATAAATGCATCTTTTGTGAGATTTTTCCTTTAATTAAATTATTTGTAATTAGAATTTTTGTCAAAAAAAATTAATTTTCTACTTGGCTTATAATATTTATTTATTTATTGTATTTGAAGACTTAAGTTAATATTTAAATTCATTTTCAACTTAATTAGCTAACAAATATTTTTTTGAATATGAATAAAGAATTGATCTATACACCCATATTGTTTTAATTAAAACAAACTCTTTTACAAGTTTGTGATGGTCACAAACTCAAGCTTAATTTAATTTGCACTTTAAAAATTAATACAAAATGGGCACAAAATAGTTTATAAGGAGTTTTAAAAAATGATTCTGAAATTGCAATTAGATTAACAATTCATCTCGTGACTTAATTTTTTTAAAAAAAAACTGAAATATTAATGATAGTCAAAATTTAAATAGTTTACACAAATATTATTATTATTTTATGTAAAACTAATTTTCTTTAAAAATCATTGATTTTGATTGTTATAAGTCTAAATTTAAAGAGTAACTCGATTTAATATTAGTTTCTACCTTCATTTTTTTTTCTTGAAGTGGAATATGGGATTATAAATAATTTAAGTGGAATATAAATAATTTGGGTTTATTTTAATATTAAAAAATTACAATTTAAGTAGAATATTATAATTTAAAATGGAATTATTACGGTTTACCTGCTGCCGGGCGCTCGTCTTGTTGTACGGCGACGTCGGATCGGCGGAAGTGTAAATGGAGAGCCAACCGCGGTGTACCCGTGGCTGGCTCGTGCCGAGAAGCTCCGGCGCCGGCACCATCGTGAAGTCCAAGTTGTTGACCCAGTCGATCGGCAGCTGCGTCCCCCGCCAGGCCACCACCACGTCCCTCCGGCCCAGCGCCGCCGCCCCTTCGTCCGTCGCCACCGCCACGTACCCCATGAAGTTCGACGCCTTGCACCACGCGTCCGGCGCTAGCGATGTCACGATCAGTGACTCCGGCAGCCCCTCCCCCGACATCGCGTACAAGTACCGCGTCACGCGGTACATCCCCGCCTGCCCCTGCGTCAGCGCAGCCTTCTCCAGCACGTCCCATCGAGCGTACCGTGGCGCGCCGGCGAACCGCGACTTGCGCTCATGGATGAACCCGTCGTACACCGCCTGCGCCATCTCGCCGTACAGCACCAGGCTCCGCCGGAGGTCGACGTCCAGCGGCGCCAGCAGGCCCTTCCACCCGTCCTCGCCTTGGAGTTGCCTCCACCTCCTCGCGATGCTCCCCAGCTCTCTCGACATGATCGATCGATTCCCCTCCCAACAGTCGTTTGTTGTTTTGCCACAACCAACAGAACCCATTATAATTATATAGCTAGCTGTAACAGATCATAATCTCGATCATGGCAGATGCTTGCACGTCTAAGGATCGTGAGTCAAAAGCAAATTTTCTAAGCACGGAACGAGATGGAATCGTACCACACCGGATGACTTGCAGTTAGAGCAGTGAAATGGACCGATCCTGGGTGAGCCCATCTATAGATGTAAATTTAATATTTAACTGATAAAAATAAATCGGTCTATCATTTTGATGGATTAAAAAATTTTCAATCCAATCCAATCCAATCCAAGGTGGATTACAGGTTAGGCGGGCCGGCCCGCGGGTCATAATTTTACTATATATTTAATTTTTTTATTCTCATCAAATTTGATTTATAACTATTTGATCCTTTATAGTGCGTAAAAAAGTCATTATAATATTCTCTCTACTCTTCTAGTAAGATAGGACGTGTTA
>JBAMHZ010442206.1:0-10060 GCA_037177395.1 Alpinia galanga | reverse complement strand
AAAAAAGAATAGAAAATGGCTAGTATATTCATCTTCCTTGGATAGGGTATTTTACTTTTATTATAAATTGTTCATAAATTACAACAGCATAATACAATTAGTCAATGAGCTACTGAAGGCTACAAGCATTGATATAATTTGACTCGATGTCTTACAAAGCACAAAGGAAGTAAGGAACTTATTGGTTGTATGACAACATAGAATGAATTGGGAAAAAATTGAAAAAAAAATGAGGCAATTGATGAAAGCATTCAGATAGAAATTAATTAAGAAAAAAATCATTGGAGATTAGTACTGAAGAGGTTAATTGCTATAGCGGTATAGCCTATAGACTTGGAAAAAATAATCTAGCATATCGAGGAAATTATGAAAAGCTTTATGTTGAGAATAATAGTAACTTTTTGCAAATGATTGAAATGATTGCTGAGTTTGATCTAATAATGCAAGAGCACATACATCGTATTCAAGCACATGAAACACATTACACATATCTTGCTCCAAAAATTTAAAATAAATTGATTTAGATGTTGGCAAATGACGTAAAAACTACAATTCTTAGAAAAATCAAATGAGCAAAATATTATTCAATCATACTAGATTGCACTCCAGACATAAGTCACGAGGAACAAATGTCTCTTATAATACATTGTGTGGATAATTCAACAAAATCTGTTATGGTTGAAGAATACTGGATAGCTTTTTTAAAAATGGATGACACTTCTGGATTTGGACTTTTTACTGATCTAAAAAATATGTTGAATGATCTCTAGCTTAATATTGGTGATATAAGAGGGTAGGGATATGACAATAGATCTAATATGAAAGGAAAGTATAATGGGGTGCAAAAAAGATTATTTAAAATAAATCATAGAGCCTTTTATACACCTTATGGATGTCATAGTTAAATTTAGCATTATGTGATATGACTAATTGTTGTTCTAAAGTTGTATATATTTGGAGTGATACAACGCATTTATACATTGTTTTCCTCTTCTACCAAACGTTGAAAAGTTTTTAAAGATCGTGTAGAAGGTCTGACAGTTAAACCATTGTCACAAACTCATTGGGAAAGTCATGTTGAAAGTGCGAAAGCTATAGAAGAACAAACATAAAAAATTAAAGAGATGCTTTACTTGATTTAGCACAAACAAGTAAAGATCTAAAAACAAAGAGTGAAGCTGAATCATTGGCAATATATGAACTTGAAGATTTTGAATTTTTTCTTGGCATGATAATTTGATACAAGTTGTTGCATGCGATCAATACCATGAGTAAATTTATTCAAGGTGAAAATATGGACATTGATGTTATAATTAAACAATTAAAAGGGCTTATTCTTACTTTTAAAGAGTATAGAGAGTTTGGATTTGATAAGGCCATGATGGAAGCGAAGCAAATGGCGGAAGAAACGGAGATTAAAGCTACATTCAAAGAAAAATGTATTATCTAAAGAAAGAAACAATTTGATGAAAGTAATAGTGAAGATGTGATACAATCAGCTGAAGAATCTTTTAGAGTTAACTATTTTCTTTTCTTAATGGATCAAGCTATTTCTTCACTAAAAACTCGATTTGAACAATTTCAAAAGTATGAAGAAACATTTGGGTTTTTATTCAATCCAGAGAAATTAAAGTTTGTTAATGATGATAGCCTAATGAAACCTTGTAAAAATCTCGAAGAAACTTTGAGATATAATGACAAGTTAGATATTGATAGAGATGATCTATATATGAAGTTATCAATCTTGAAGCAGTGTTTACCAGTGGAAGCAAAAAGAGCATTAGATGTTTTGAATTATCTGAAAAATATGAATGATTGTTATCCAAATACTCATGTTGCATACAAAATTTTATTGACTATACTAGTTACAGTGGCATCTATAGAAAGAAGCTTTTCCAAATTGAAGTTGATTAAAACATATCTTCAATCAACCATGTCAAAAAAAGATTAAATGGGTTAACAATGCTGTCTATTGAAAAGAAATGGTTGAACATCTTGATTATATAAGCTTAATTAATATTTTTACAGCCAAAATAGCAAGACGTGCTCTATTTAAATGATTACTGGTAACATTTCTCTTTTTATTTGATTTTATTTTACAATATTAAATGTTATTTAACTTCATATTTTATTTTACATTTTGTAGGCTCACTAAAACACGACAGCAATATGTATTGTACTGTCTTAGCCAAAATGGAAGCAAGACATATTGTATTAAAAATTATTAGTAATATTTCTTTCTTTCTTTTTAGATTTCAAAATAGTCATGTTATTCAACTCTTTATTTTACTATATATTTTGTAGGCTTGCTAAAAAATTTTGATGGCACATCGAAAGAAAGATCATATTTTGAAATGTAGATAATTTTTATAGCTAAAATAACACTAAGATTTTATAAGGGGGCCTTTTTTTAAATTCGACTAAGGCCATCAAAATCTCAGGTACGACACTGGTTCTTCTTGGTGTGGTCACAATTCCATTGAAGAAGGCTGCAGTGTAGTGCAGTGCACAGATTGATGATGGTGTGAGTGTTGTTGTGAGAACGAGAAGGCAATGAGGTTGTAGATGCATTGAGGAAGCACAACGTGCAAAGGAATGCATAGTAGTGCTTGCATCGATCCTTGTGAGAAGAAAGAAAGCCACTCATCTTTTGTTGAAGAGAACAAGAAATAATCATCACAAACATCACCGGGCTTAGGGTTGTGACATTGTGACGTTGTGGTGGAAGTTCGGTTTGTGATTTTCATTTCGACTGTGAGAGGTTCGTGAAGAAGAGAGCGCACTTCTTGTGGCTTCCATATCTACGATTTGAGGTATACTTATGTTTCTGCAATTTCTTTTCATGAGTTAACACTTAAGCATGCAAGATGGAGGCAAGTTCAACTTTTCTACTTAGTGCATTTGCCAATAAGTTAACCTACCATGGCTTATACTGGAGCTCAAAATTAAATTCACCAAGGAAATCATGCCACCTTGCTTGCTTGGATGGCTTCTTCTAAGATTGAAATAGCTCATGGCTACATTATCTATCCATCGTGATTGAAATTTTGACCAAAGTAAATAATGCCTCTAGAGTTGCAAACAATGGACTACCTCTATCACCTCCTCCTACGGAATGTATCATCTCTCAATGTCATTTAGCTTCGACTCTCAAAAGCTATAGGATATCCCTCTTGAATGAGTATTCCTATAATGGCATAGTTTGAGACATTGGTGTGCACTTCAAATGGCTTGGCGTAATCTGGTAGTGCGAGGACAAGTTCCTTTGTCATAACATTCTTGAAGGCTTGACTGCATCAATCATCCTAGACCTAAATTTGGCCCTTATTCAATAATTTAGTCAAAGGAGTAGCAATATGAAAAGATCCTTTGACGAAGCACTAAAAAATCCAAAAAAGATCACAACTCGATGATTTTTACAAACACCTCCAATTGTTGGATAGCTTTCACCTTGCTTTCATCCATCCTGATTCAATCTTGCCCAATAAGGATATCACTAGTTTTGTAGAGGCACACTTTTCCTTCTTCACATATAGTTCACTAGTTTGAAGCATCTCGAGGACTAAAGTGAGATGGTGTACGTTTTCTTCAATCGTGTGACTATATGTAAGAATACCATCGAGGTACGTACACAATCACAAACTTGTCCGAGAAAGGTTGGAGTGCCTTATTCATAGGTGTTTAGAAAGTTGCATGACATTGGTTAGGCCAAAGGGCATCACCAAGAATTAGAGAGAACTATAATGGGTAATACATGTTGTCTTGGCAATGTCCTCCTTAGCTATTCACACTTGCCAATATCCCAACCTCAAGTCCGGTTTAGAGAATTACTTTGTAGTGTCAAGTTGATCAAACATGTGTATAATTAGTGGGACAGGGTTCTTGTCCTTGGCTATTAATTTGTTGAGAGCCCAATAGTCTATAAACACATCCAAAGTTGTCCTGATTGCCTTTACATTTCTACAAGTTCTGAGGGTGACATTAGATACAAAGTTGGGGTTGGTGGCTTAGCTCCTAGAATGAGTTTAATGGCATGATTCACTTCTTGCTTTAGGGGTTGTTTCTTGGGTAATTCTAGGCATGATGTTCTTGAATTCTTTTAACACCTTACACACCTCTTGAGGAATAGGGCTACAAAGGTAAATTCACTCTTCCATATTCTTTTTGTGAGTTGCATGGTTGATAATAACTTTGGAGTAGATTCAACCTCTTAGTTGATTAGCACCACACTTTAATGTTTTAGGTGGAGGATGCATAAAGAGTTGGAGAATTACATCATCATGGAAAATATTCGGTGTAAGAAGGAAATTCCAATGATCATTTCATAATCGTCCATAGGAATAATTGAGATGGTCTCCTATGTCCCAATGTCTAGCTTGGTGTTGCGGACGGTGCCAATGATGATGAGGACTTGTTTTGAATTAACCATCTTTAAGAATCCCTTATCCTTGTGCAATTTGAGACCCAACTTGTTTACTACCACCTTGGTGAGGAATATCTTAGATGCCCTATGTCAAGTAAGGCATTGAGTTTGTGTCTTGCTACTTTTAGTTTCCACAAACATCATTCCTTTGGTTTGGCCAAAGACTTCAATTTTTATGGAATTCAAGTAGCAGAGAGTCCCCAATTATGATGTCGTATTCTCATGTTCTTCTTCTTCTCAAATGACGGTTGAAAGTTTAGATTGTTTTAGGCACTCCCTTACCTAATGTGGTCCATCATAAAGGAATCACATAATGCTTTGTTTGTTACTTTTCTTTTTCTGATAAATGACTCGATGACAACAATGGCTTGAGAAAGAGTTTTGCACTCTCCTATGTTGCAACTCCATTTTTAGTTCATCCCTTCAGGCCATTCATGAAGGTAAATAAGACATTATTGCACTCATTTTAGGTATTGCAAGCAGCAACTTTAGAACTCTCAGAAGTATTTCTAGACGTCCCTTGTGAGTGAGGCACATGTAACTTTGCTTGTGCCTCATCCTTGACATAATTAAGTAGAACTGTTGCTTGAGCTTGATTACAAATTCCCTTACAACATTGATGCTAGTGTCCTCACACCTAATATCATTGGACCTTTGCCTTGACCATGTCATTGCAATGTAACTTAGATATAGTGATACAATATGTACCTTAGTGAAGTCATCCACAACCCCCATGCACTTGAAGTATTGCTCCATGAAGTGAAGGAAATTATCAATGTCTTTGGCAACTCTCTTTCTGTCATACACCATCGGATTTTGCATGTCCACTCTCATGTTAACCTTACATGTTGCAAGCTCACCCTTGAGCTTCTCACTTCAATACACAATGCTTTGATCATGGCTTCTAAATCCCTCTTTTGCAAGTTATTTGTAACAACACTAAGATCCTCTTGTAGCTCCCCATGCAATTCCTCCTAAATTGTCTTTGGGTCAAGTTTCTTTTCCTCAAAGTTGCCAAAGGCTAACTCCAATTTTGGCTAGGTGAGGATCGAAGCCACCAATAATGCTCGTGACTTATCCTTGTGGTTCCTTAATTAATTGCTTGGAGTTATCTTCTTTGTGACTTTTTGATTGCTCAATGACACTTAAGATGATAATAACTTTGCTCTAATACCACTTACCATATTCTAAATCCTTTGGATGCTAGCACTTTATGACACTTAGACATTCTTCCTTGTAAAACACTAAGTAAATCTAACTCAAACAAGCAAAGAACTCAAAAAGCTTAGGGAAAAAAAGAAGCTATTTTGCAAAACTTGGATACTTAGATAGAAGGTTGGTTACAAACTTGGATGATCTACAAATAAAGATAGCTAGCCTATTTATAGTACTCAACTTAGGAATGAATAACTAAAATCTAAAAAATCTTACGACGAAGATTACATCTCTAGAATATTCTTGAAGGTACAAAGAATTCTAGCAACTCTATACTTATCTAGCTTATTTTACAAGATTATTGAGAAGAATCTTTGGGCATTTTAGAAATTTCAGAACGATGAAGATGCATCTTGGAATACTCGAGAATCTCTTGGAGATTACAGACCAAGACAATTTACTCCTTCATTGATGCCTACTTTGTATCCAAATATTCTCTAGATTCTCTCTCTTGACACCACCTTTTCCATAATCTTCCTTACTCTTAGTTCCCAGATTATGGTGCAGTAGTAGGGCATCCAGTTCGGCTCCCAGACACCTATGATTTGATCTCCAGTTATGGTGAAATTGTAGTTCAAATGAAGTGACTAACCATGAATGTTGGAGCTACTGGGGCTGCTGAGATTGCTCATGCGAGTGCTTTCTCATGTATCTCCCTTCACCAGTTAAGAACAGCCGTGAAAAGCTGCTAATGTGACGGTTCCACATTCTTTACTATCCTTCTATGATTCTCTCCTCTATTACTTTCTCTCTTGTCTATCAATTTGACATAACCTATGAAATAGGTCATTAACTAGTTGTAACAGCTTCAATTAGAGTACCCGCGTTGAGGTTGTGAATTGAATTTAGTCAACTAAAATTCAACATATCTAAAAATAAAATTTTCAATAAGATTTTGAACTTAATTTTGACAGGTTTTGATTTCTTAGTTAATTTTTTATATTTAGATTAATTATCATTTAATCATGCTTATCATTATCATTTTATCTATGTCAAAGTAGAGGAAAAAAAAAGAAAATTTTAATTAGTCAACAAAAAATATCAATCAGTTGGCTATCTTGAATAGAAAATTCAGATGAAAATTTTAGATTCAATTTTGATACATTTTTTTATATCTTTGTTGGCCTTTTATATTTAGATTAATTACATATATTTAATCATGTTTATTGTATTTTTTTTATGTACATCGAAGGGAAATAAAGAAAAGTTTTGAGTTAATTTTATCTTCTTGTTTGTTTTGGAAGTTCTTAGCATTCTTAGCTCAAGGAGAAGCAAAGCTCCTTCAATGATTTATTTACTGCTGAAAAAAGATTTTTTTTAAAATTTATATATCCAAAAATCTTCCGTGCAATATATATAATTATTGTTAAAAGTGTGTCTAATCCTAAAACCCCATTTTAATTTTTATCAAGAGAGATTTTTTTTCTTCAAAATATTCTTCCCATCTATTTCAACCCTAAATTAAAATAATAAAAAAATCAATTTATCTTAATTAAACCGAACCGAACCAAATTGAATCAAGATAAAATAAAAATAAAAATTTACGTCGTTAAACTCACAAATAAATAGTCCCCTAAATTTATACTTATATTTTTAATTTTAGAGTTTTATTAAAAAAAATACAAAAAAGGATACTAAAAATTTTAAAAATCTTTAGAAAATACTTTTATTTTAACCTTCTTTTTAATTTTATTTTTTATTAAGTTTCCAAAATTAAAAATAAATTTAGAGGACTGCACCATGAATATAATGACGTAAACATACAATAAAATAGAGATGGTTAAAATTCATTGATAAATTTATTTTTTTTAAAAAAACATATAAAATAAATTAAGAAGGTTATTTGGGGTATAAAAAAATATTAATTTGACGTACATTTTAGATTTTTAAAGCCGTCAATGACTTTTGTATAAAAGTTCTTGATAAAATAACTAAGTTTTATTTTTATTAATTTTTTTTTCACTTTTTCTTATTTCATTGTAATTAGATATTTAAAATAGAAAAATAAAATTATATATATATTTTTCTTCCAAACTAACAAAAGCGAGTATTCTTAGGTTGCGTTTGGTATCGGGTAATGTAATCAAAATTGTAATGTAATGTAATATAGTTTTTATTATATTACTGTGTTTGATAGACGATCGACATATAATTTTTTATTACAAATGTTATTACGTTCTTTTGTTTGGTGTCTATTATTATTGTATGTCGTCGATTACTGTCGATCATCGTTGGCCGTCGATCACCACCGGCTTTTGACTGCAGTTATCGATTGCTGGTCGATCGTCGATCACCGACCATCGACTAGCGACCGTCGGCCACCGGTCATCGGCCGTCGGCCATCGGTCATCAGCCATCAGCAATCGAGTGACTAGCAACCAACGGGCGACCGACAACTGGTGACCACGATCGATAGTCCTTGGTTGTTGACTATTAGTGTTGACCTTAAAATGTAATTAAATTATATGAGTTTTATCTCGTAATTTAAATTATAAGAGTTTTTCTATTTTGTAATTCAAATTTTATTATAGTGCAGTCTTAAAATTATATTAAATAAAATAATTTGTTTTATAATATAATCTTTATTATATTATAAGGTACCAAGGCACCGAGCGAAGCCTATGAATGTAGCCCTATCTTTACCATCCAAACCTGCCTTTACAAACCGCACCTTTCTAACTTATACCATGAACCATGAAAGACCCTTGACAAATACTTCAGATCTGGGTCTGAAAAGAAAGAAGATGAATTCTTCTTTATTTTAGCACAATGAATTATCTCTGTGTATTTATCAATTGAGTCAAAATTCTGAGACTAAATTCTTCTTTATTTCAGCACTTAAGAGAGATGAAAGTCTGATGCACGATTTTAAATGAAAGAAAAAACAAAGGAATCTGCTTTTCAACTTTGGCTCTCTTATTTCAGTCGTTGTTTTTTTTTTTTTTGTTACTTTTGAAAGTAGCTGTTTCAACTACGTGAATTTTTTTTTATATTCCCTTTTATTTTCTAGAAATTCTAATTATTCTTAGGATGATATTGGAGAGTCTCATTGCTATTACTCAAATAAGTATGAAATGTATGCTTATGTATTTGTTCATCAGTCTAATTGAATATGTAATTATTAGAATAATTGTTGGAGACTCAAAAATGATAGATGTGCAAATATGATAAGTTATATGTTGTTCTATATCTCCTTGGATCTATAAGCTTTTGCTTATATTGTATTATTTGATCTACATACTAGAACGAATAATATGTTAGTGCAATCAGCCTCAAATCAAGGTTGATCAAACTCAAATTAGACTCGAGTTAAGTTTCAATGTTTGATAATATGATGATGAGTGAAGGATGATATGAAATATTTGAGGTACACAAAAAAAGAGGAGATTGTTGATGTAATCGGTCTTAGATCAAGATTGATCAATTTCGAGTTAGGCTCGAATTAAGCAGTTGATATTTTGAGAATATGATGATGAGTGAAGGATGATATAGGACATTCAAGTTTGGTTGAGATGGATATTATTGGTGAAGTAATCATTAGGTCAGGTTGATCAATGATACATGTAATGTTAAGGTTGATCGAGAAGTCAAGTAGGTCAAGATTGACTGGATACTTGACAAGTGAGAGATCCAAGTGAGTTAGGGAGGACCGGACACTTGGAGTTAGAAAGTCCAATAGAGAGTTGGCAAGTGAGAAATTCAAGTGGGTCATAGTTGACAAGACATTTAGTACTAAAAAGTTCAAAGAGAGTTGACAAGTGAGAAATCCAAGTGGGTTATAGTTGACTAGACACTTGGTGGTGGAAAGTCCAACAGAGAGTTGACAAGTGAGAAATCCCTATGGGTCATAGTTGACTGGACACATGGCAAGAGTGAAGTTCCGGTGGGTCACAGTTGACTGGACACATGACAAGAGTGAAATCCTGATGGGTCACGGTTGACCGGACACCTGGTAAGAAAGAAGTCTCGGTGGGTCACAGTTGATTAGACATCTGCAAGTGTGAAAAGTCCAAATAGGTCAAGGAGGACTAGATGTTTAGTGAAGTAAAGTCTCGGTGTATCAATGTTTATCAGATACCTAGCAAGTGAAGTCTATTGGTGCAATCAGTCCATGTCACGATTGACCAAATTCGAGTTGAGTTCAAGTTATATTCGTCCAAATTTATGACGAATTCTGCAACAAAAAATATATTTATTATAAAATCTGTGACGAATAAATAGTTTGTTGCTATTTCACGACAAAATATTTTTTGTTGCAAATTTCATTGCTAATTTGCAACGACTTAATAATTCATCACAAAATTCATTACAATTTTACAACGAAAAAATTTCGTTGCTAAATTTCGTCGCTAATTTGATATTTTTTTGTAGTGATATTAGACTAAAAATGTTTTACTTTTTCCCTTGATTCTTTAGAAGCAT
>JBAMHZ010442188.1:0-10061 GCA_037177395.1 Alpinia galanga | reverse complement strand
GTGATGTGTGTGTTGTAATAATTAGTTTTAATTATTATTATTCTTTCTGCTGTGTGCTTGTATGCGATACTTGCCCGAACACACACTACGCCGGTGCCATGGGAACCCAACAGTTATGGTATGAGGCGTCCTCGGATTGTTATCGTGGGCAGTGGTCTCTTTCACTCTTTAATAACCTCATATGTGCGAGCCTCTAACCATTTAAAGGGAGGAATCTTCTGCAGGGCCCTTATTGAAATGGATGTGAGATTTTCCAAATATACCGAGCTATTTCACTTAGCTCGGGGATCTACTGAAGGAGCAAGTCTGCCTGTTTCAGCTCGAGGGTCTGTTTGCAGACAAAGCTGATCTGTCTCGGCTTGAAAATCTGCCTGCTGGTAGAGCAGAGCTGCTTTAGCTTGGGAGTCTGTGCGTTGACAGAGCTGAGCTGCTTCGGCTCGGGAGTCTGCCTCGGCTCGGGAATCTACATGCTGGCAGAGCAAAGCTGCTTCAGCTCGGGGATCTACTTGGCAGCTGAGTCATCTCATTCGGGCTTGTCTGGCTTCTCCCTTGGCTGAACCGCTTTGGCTTAATTGTGATTGATACGAACTACTTTAGTCTGGTTCGGCTTATATTGTATCCTGACCCAGATACTCAGGGAAGTCCTGTTGACTTTATTTGACCATTTCTATCTTCCAACTTTATAGTATGAAATGAAAATATAGCGTTATCAGTGAGACATATTCCTTTCTCCCCATCAAGAGAGAGATACAATAGTCATTGCCTTAATCCCAATGTAAGATCAAGCTTTACTGTATTTTATTTCTTGATCTTTAGGTTGATCTAAGTGACATCAAGGTGATGGGACTACAACACCAAGGTGATAGAGATTCATCTTGATTTAGGTTAGGATTTATAATATTTTTCTTCTACATTTCTTTTTATTTTGTTTTGCATATTGTTGTTATAAATCGTTGACAAGATCTTGTGGATTTAAAATTGTTGAATCATTTGTTTGATTCATGTGGTTAGAATAATTAATATAGTTTAAATAAATTTTCCTATAAGTGGTATCAGAGTCACAAATTAAGTTAGTATTGATTTTATAGTGTTAGGATGCAAACTCTTTCAATGATTTTTTTTGTTATTATGCCTATTTTGTGTTGGATTTCAATTTGATATGCTAAAAAATGTGCATATTCATCGAAAATATAGGTAAAAAACCAAGGATTATGGATCAATTTTTAGTTCTCGCTTGTTTTTGCGAAGAACATAAAGAACAATGGTTGATTTAGGGTAACCACCACTATCTATAGAGGTAATTGTCACATTAAATCTAAAAAATTGAACTACATTATCCTTAGTCGATTGCTATAATAAGGCAGTTGACTATTGACTTAAAATTGCACACAAAAACCTTTTGAATCAATTGAGGCACTTGACTAATATGATCAATCGATTGTCATGAGGATCAATAGACTATTGTATCTAATTTTGTGAATAGAAAGGTTGCAATTCGACTATAAAACTTAACTAATTTTATATTAGTTGACAACCATAATAATTATTTGACTGTTGTGCTTAAGTTTATGAACAAAAGGATTGTAGTTTGACTGTGGTACTCACTGATGTTATCAATCAATTGGTTTAGGTAAAATTAGGTATGGAAAGATTTACAGTTTGACTAGGGCACTAGACTGATATTATTAATCAACTATTATACAGATAAATTGTCTGCTTTAGGTAAAATTGGATATAAAAAATTTTTAGTCCAATTTAGGCACTTAACTATTTATCACAATTGACTGATGTACTCAACTATTATTCATAAGTTGCTGAACAATGAGTTTAATAATCGATTGTTAAACTCGACTACTTCTTCTATAAGGCTATATTCAATATGTTGAGTAATCAAATGATGCTTAAGTATTAGTAGACTATTAAGATATCAATCAACTAATTCAGTCAACTATTTCCATGTGGTCTACAAATCTAGATTTTCTTGTAAATTTATTTATACATATGTTGCTAAATTGAACTAATACTATCACTAAAGTAAGAACTATTAGGTAGATTTAGTATATTTTGTATAGATAGATGCATATCTATGATAAAAATAATTAGCTTAAAGAAAAATTATTTAGGCTAGATATAAGTATAAGGTAGCTTACATGTAAATAACTAATTGTTATGAATTATTCACATAATATGTTGGTCCAAAGGAAAGCATATTGTGTGGTCAATCTAGGTTGTTGTGAGTTGTTCTTAGTAATACATATGTATTTTTTTTTTATAAAGTCAAATTTTATAAATTATCAGCATAATATATCAGCCCAAAAAAGGTATATTATGTGACTGATTAAGGTTATTTTGAGGTATGATTAAAAATAAACATATATTCATGCAGGTCACATATAAAATACAATTCTTGTGAATCATGCACATAATATGTCAGTTTAAAGAAAGATACATTGCATTGTAGATTAAATTTATTATGAAATATATTTTGAGAGTACCATTGATAATTACTTCTTATTCTAAGGACTAACTGTAATGTTATACTTGATGTCTCGCTATAGGCCCACATATATGCATATTTAGCATTTTTCTTGCTTATTTATTTGCATATTTTGGTTACAATGTGAGCTTTATTCTTCCCTCTTTCTTATGTAGCATACTCAATATGCCAAGTTTATTGAAAGTAGTGAAAGCACAAATGAGATATATCTTTCAAGAAGGATAACATTGGCGATTCTACTATAGTCAATACTTATGCAACTGATAGTGATATAGTAATTATTCCTTACAGTATTAAAGTTACAAATCCAATGGGAGTAGTGAACCAAGAAATTCCTATGCAACTTTCTATATAAATGAAGGCTTCATCTACTTACGGTGAGGTACTACCTCATATAGTTGAGCAAGGGCTTCAATCACCTCATGTACCAATGCATTTATGTCAAGTTCAATGGAAGTAAATTCGTTATGCTTGTTTTATATATGGATAATATTTTACTTGCAAGTACAAATTTATCGTGATCATTCTAGGGGTTTACTTTGACTTTTACAAAAGAGCTATATTAAAAAGGTGCTCATACAGTATAACATGCAGAATTGTGCACATGAGGACTTCCTGGCGTCTAGAGGTGACAAATTTAGTTTGCAACAATGTCCATAGTGTGAACTTGAAATCAAGGAAATGAAGAAACTTTTTATGCATTGACAAAGGGAGTCTCATGTATGTACGCATCTGGATATTGCGTACGTAGTCAGGATGTTAGGTAGATATTTGAATAACCTGACCAGTGCATTGGAAAATCTAAAGAAGGTTACGTGGTATCTTCAAAGAATCAAATAATACATGCTTATATATCAAAGATTCAGTTAGCTGGAAGTGATATTCAAATTCTAACTTTACTAGATGCTTGGATAGTAGGAGATCCAGCTTAGGTTACATCTTCACGTTGGTAGGAGGGGTTATTTCTTGGAAAAACATCAAACAAACGCTTATAGCCACCTCAACAATGGAGACATAATTAATAGTCTACTATAAAGCATTCACTAATGGGATATGACTACGGAATTTTATCACAATATTGCAGATCATTGATGGTATTAATAGGTTATTAAGAATTAATTATGATAATAAAGTTTTATAACTTTATTCCAAGAACAGTCGTAGTTTGTCAAGTCAAAGCACATTGACATTAAGTTTTTGGTGGTTAAAGAAAGAGTTCAGATTGGTTAGGTCACTATAGAGTATATGATTCCATGTTGATGGATCTGCTCATTAAAAGATTATTGCCTAAGGTGTTCATTAGTATGCGATGAATATTGAGATTCTTCTTTTGGATGAAGTACTAGTTGGAAGTTTCTATTTGATTTTTTGATGTTCTATATTAATGAACACATGTACATTTTGGTTTATTGTATACATTAAGGTTTATAGATACATTGTATTTTATTTTGACACTCTGAATAAAGACACTATGATTTACTAGCACAGTTTGCATATAGTGCTCTAAATATGATGTAGAATTCTGTTTTGAATCATAAGGTTGTAATCATAATTTGCTATTGTGGTTTAATATATAGTGCTTGCAAATATAATTGAGATCCTTTTAGATTATAAAAAGGATCAGTTGAGAATATACATGTGCAAATCATATTTTATGTTGCACATTCATATTAGATCTATGTCACTAATAACATTGATATTGTGATTACTTATGGGAATTATTATAACTTATATAGTAATTATTTAGTCCTATACCAATGAAGTTGATAGATTAGATTGTTCTAAAAGGGTATTTAACCCATAAAATTTTGACATTTTTGACGTCGACTAAGGTATTGTGTGCATTATATATGGTATCACATGTAACTCAAGTAGGAGATTATTGGATTTTATCTCCATTTAGTGGGTTGACATGTTAATTTATGATGTGGATTTTGTTAGTATCGATGAAATTTATATATCTTCACAATGGTGTGATGTTGTCCACTTTAGGCTTAAATGCTCATGGTTTTATTTTTGGACTTTGTCCAAAAGCTTTCATACCAATGAAAATATTTTTTCATCTTTATAAGCATATGATCATTTCTATATTTTACTAATGTGAGAATTTGATTATACTCCTAACAATCCTAACAATCTTCCCTTCAAATGAAGGACTACATCGGACCCCTCCTCAAGTTCATCAGTCTTTGAAGGACTTCCTCTCCTTGATGTTCGATTCTCAATCACCAGATCTTTCTGCCTCTCCTGATTCAATTGAACTTCTTGCATTGTATCCCATCAGGTTTTCTTGTCAGTTGTTCAGTCTTTATGACCAAACTTGACTTTCTATTTGATGTCTAGTTTTTTTAATCCAGACATGGGAGTCTCTACTTCCTTCGTTTGAGACTCATGACTCGAGTTGGACCATTGACTCTGATACTAATTGTTGGTACCGATGAAATTCACGTATCTCTGTAATGATATCATATTGTGCACTTTGGGTCTAAACTTTTATGGTTTTATTTTTGGACTTTACCCAAAATGCCTCATACCAATGGAGATATATTTTTCATTTTTATAAGTCCATGATCGTTTTTATGTCTTACCAATATTTGACTTTGATTATGCTCTAAACAATCCCAACAGATTTGCCATTACGAACAAATTCAATTAATGTGATCTAATTTGGTATTTTAATAGCGGTGTGTTATCGTTAGTATTGATGGGCTGTTAACGTCTTTGACCTCATTTTATATATCGGTGTGTTCCTTATAGGAGAGGGGGTTCTGTGTGACTTGACGGCTGTCTCCTTTCCTATCGAATCGAGTTTTCAAAGCTGTCATCTTCACACCTACTGAAGATCAAGTCCAACGGCTGATTACTTATGGATCTTTTTCAGGTTCTTCTAGCGAATACTAAAGGAAAATATCTCTGGATTTAGATGCAGGATTTACATCATTCAATTTTATTATGCTTCTGTTGTGTTTGTTCTCGCATATTTATTGTAGATCTCTGACAAAATCCTATGTCAAATCCATTGAATTCTTTACGATTCATATGCGATATGGCGATCGATTAACTGATCAGAATCCATCAGTATAACCTTTGAGACACTCTAGCAATAAGATGATCCCAATGATGGGATAAGGGGACATTAAAGCCCAATTTATGAAGAGCTACAATGATGGAGTATCCCTCCATATGCTGGTCCAATCTCCACCTACGAGAGTAGGCTATTATCATTTTCCCCTATCTATCTTCCAATGGAGCCGAATGAAATCCAAAAAAGAAGCCCCTCCACTTTAGAGAATACCCTTGAGGAAAATTTCATTAGCAGCTGCCTCTGTCCCTTGAATCGCGACAACGTCGCACCTTGAATTCCTAAGCTAAGTCCATAACTCGTTGCCTTTTTGAGAATCTTTTTAATCCCCAAATGTTTCATGAAATCAATAGATAATTCGAACAGCTTGGGCTTTGTGACTCTGTATTCATTTATATAGTAAATTTGTGTTGGCTATAAATCATGGACCAAAAACTTCTAGAAGGCTTCACCATTGAGCATACCTGTATTTTGGATTATTTATTGACATCTAAGCTGTGGTGGGTGGAGGGCAAACATCAATGATTCTCATAACTTTACACATGATGATCATGGCACATCATGCCCTACTGTTATATGGTTTCCCATGTAAAGTGTTCATATTGTGTCACACTATCTGCTTATTCTTTTGTCATACAGGCAAGAATTCCTATCATTAAGGGAGTCTTTGTTAATAGATTTTGACTTGCTCGTTGTCTCCATCAGGTGCTCCTGGAGCAGGTGACATCTTCTCCCTGGAACAATTTCCTTTTCTTGATGTACTATGGGTTGATCGTCGAGAGTAAGTTTCTCTGAAGCATAATATTTATATTTCTCATTGTATTTTACAAAAAAAAAAAAATGAAAACTTCATAGGATACTTTTAATGTCTAGTTGAACCTAGATTGCACAATCCAATAGTTGATTTGGTACAATAGACTTTTAACGAAAAGTTCTCAAGCTCGTTTGCAGGGAGAAGAATCGTAGCTTGTTAGAATTGCCGAATCTGATACTAAGAAAACACTTTGCTATCTGCAGGAAGGCCTTGGCCACAGGTGAAGGAGAAAGTCAAGAAAGATTACCCCTCAGTGCAGTTGACTTCATGGATGGTTTGTAGGACTTGCTTGCGTTTTCTCCCGAATAATTTCTAGCATTTCATCCGCTCTTTCTTTTAACGAGTTTTGCAGTTCTGGCCAGCAATAGGGTGGGTTAATCATCAGTATATGCCTCTGCAGTTCCGTGTTGTATTCCATAGCCTCGTTGCTTGTTGCTGGTATCGTTCATTTTCTCATTGCTGTCCATTGTTTTGTCGAGTAATCGGCACAATCTCTCTGAGCTGCTGTCGCTGCACTTTGCAGGGGAATATTTTTGAATCTTCGTGCAAGGACCAAGGCCTTGAACAAGTGATGGAGAAGCTATTGCTGTTGCATTCTTCCGATGCATCTCGACTATTTAACCATGATCGATCCCATTCAGTGAAACTACCCATCATTAATTTTACAAGTTGTATGAGCAACAAATGCTTAATTGCTTATGTGCACGATAGAGATCGACAATGGGAACTAGATTTAATGCCACTACTGAGAGAATTTCATGTGGCCAATGGATTTGGTTAACAATGAAAGTTAGAGAGCAGTGTGGATCTTCCACGTTTCAAAAAGAGAGAGGACGTTCAGAAGAGCTTGCCGGCGAAGCCTTCAAAACCTTCGACGTCCTCCTCTTTGCAGGAAGGAGAGGCATACTCGGCGAAGTCTTGGAATTCCGACGTGCTCCTTCCCAGTTGCAATGCCAACTTCAACTTCAGCAGCTCTCCGTTCTCCCTCTTCTCCACGTCCTCCTCCCTCAGGTTCATCTCGATCGTCTCCTGCAGCCACTTGTAGAAGCCCGCGTTGTTCCGCAACAGCTCGAACAGCATGCCCATCTGCCCCGCGTGCTCCAGCGTGTTCGACACCGCCGCCAGCGAGCCGCCGACCACCGCGAGCAGCGCGGGCATTGCCCCGAGCGCCGACGTGCCTATCAAAGTCGACCCCGTGAAAGCCAGTCCACCAAACACTGGCCCTGCGGTGGCTAAAGCCCTGTTGAAGCGGAGGATGACCTTCCCGAGCTTCACGTACTCTCCCTCGTCCTTCACCTTCAAGACCTTGAGGAGGCCTTCCAGCTCCTCTTCCAACTCTTTGCTCCACCCGTTCCTGTCCCTGGTTTCGCGCGCTCGGTGGGCTTCCTTCTCCCTCGGACATCGTGGCTCCGGCCACCAGCGACTCGCCTCCACCTTCTTGGGGAACTTGTCGAGCATGCCGGGGAGCAAGGGCAGGGGGTAGGCCTTCTCGAGGGCCAGCACCTTGCTCATCGCCTCCGCCACGTCAACCTCCGTCGACGCACGCAGGGAGAGGCCGTCCTGGATCGACCTCTCCAGCTGCTTCCACATCCACGTGGCCTTCCTCTGCTCCTCGGCGAGCTGCGAGGGCTGGAACTTGTTCACTATCACCATCATTCCGGTGGCGACGCCGAACAAGATCATGGAGGCGATCTTGAGCGCCGAAAGCTGCGGAGTCGCTGCGTCGACGGGTACGGAGGAGAGGCCGGCCATGAGGGAGCCGACGAGGGTGATGGAGTTGATGGAGTTGGTGAGGAGGTGGTTCCAGTTGTTCCTCTGCGCTCCGATTATAGAGTGCATGTTGGCACGGTCGGCGACTGCCTCGGCTATGACCAGAAGCTTGGCGACAGACTCGTTGTCCCGATATTCTGCAGCGGTGCTAGTCGTGGTGATGGTGGCTGCGTTGCCTTGTCTCAGCATGAGTTCCTCCTCGACCTTGATCTGGTTTGCTAGTCGCCGGAGAGAAATGCTCTGTGGTCGAAAATTGGATGGGCGATTAAGAGAAGCATGAATTCTCGTGCGAGATGACGAAGACGACTGCAAGTTGAGGATTCCAACAGTTGCCATGATCAAGGATCTCTCTCTTTTCGGGAGAAAGGAATTGGATTGTGAGCTCGTAGATTTGAGTTGATGCTTGATAAGAGGAGAGTATATTTATAAATAAAGATTAGCTTTTGATTATAGAAACATACGAAGCGGTTGGACTTTGAACGTGGACTGACTTGGTCGCCACCATTATGATTCAGGATTCAGGATTCAGACAAGAGTGGAGTCAATCAACTCGTTTTGGTGAAGATGTTTGACTCCGAAAAATTTCGGACCATCCAATCCCATTGAATTGAATTATTTCAATACAATTAATTTTAATTAAAATTGTACTCTCCCCTTTGAATATAACTGCTCCATTTAAAGGTACATTGTTTTAAAAGTCGTGCTCTATTATTTATGCTAAGGGTGTGTTTAGTTCGAGGGAATTATTGATAATCTTAATTATTCATTTAAGATTATCAATAAAAAACTCATTTGGTTCATAATTTAAAGATTATTAAGTAATGAAGGATGCCTAACATATTATGTCACATCAGTAAAAGGATTATGAATAGAGAAATCAGAAAACCTCCGAGAAGCTTAGTTTTTATTGATTTCCGAATGGCTAGCGCAGCCGTGTTAAGGTCCGAAAGGGCAAGGGGTCAATTCCTTAGGGTCTACCATCTTGTGCTTAAGAACCCCTTCGAGTTCTTCTTCTTTAAAAATAAACTGAACCTTCTGATGCTAAATGTCCTAGTTATCACTGTTCATCTTGTCTCCCTTTACAAGCTTCATTACAACAGTCTTTGTTGCAGTCATGTGTCTATCACATAGAATAGAGAGATGTTAGTGACAAATGATGTTTAATATCTCAATTTTGTGTACCATATGCTTAAAAACCTCTCCAAGTTCGTGTTCCTTGAAAATAAATTGAACCTTTCAGTGTTAAATGTTGTAGTTATCACCGTTCATTTTGTCTCCCTTCATGAGATCTATTATGAAAATCTTTGTTGCAACCATGTCTCTATTACATAGAATAAAGAGACATTAGTGAAATTGATACTGAATATCTCAATTTTGTATATCCTACGAATCATCAAGACCCAAATGATTCGAGTATAAACCCCAAGACGAGTGTATAAATCAATAGACATCATACACCATAATTCGGGATTGCATCTCACCATTTAGACTAAGATGTGATACACAATTAGTCATATTTATAGTATAATACTCTCAAAAATCAGAAAATAATTTCAATTTTAGGCAAGCCTATGTGTTTCCGTGATGGTTTACGTGCTGCCAAACACTGATGGCGCTTCTTCACGCGCCTTGAAGTTGAACCTCTTTGTCTTCCCTGAGACATGCCCACTCTGGAAGTCTGACTAGCTTGCTAAGTCTGAGTGAGTTTAGGACTCAACAAGTTGATTACCCACTCAGCACACTTTGACATCCCGAGTACGAATTAGTCAGTGAGTCCCAGGTGCACTTATGAAGTAGAACCACCCAGTAACAATCAACATGGCTCGAGTTGGTGCTGACATCACATTTTTTGGGAACATGTCAGTTCTCTCATTAATAATTATGGTTACTATTTTTTT
>JBAMHZ010442177.1:0-10063 GCA_037177395.1 Alpinia galanga | reverse complement strand
AACTTGATTGGATTTTTAATAGAACAATTGGACTCGTAGCTAGGCAGCTAGCGGGCTCAAGGCGGCCCAATGGGCTCATGAGCCGAGGTTGAAGCTATGCTCAGTAGAAAAATGCAAGGAAAGATTTTTTTTTCTAGCTCAATTTTAATCGGATAAAATTTCAATAACAAAATAATTTACAGTAAATTAATGATTGATTATTTATATTAGGGATGATAATGAATTTGATTTGCGTCAGATTTTATATTCGCCATTCCTATTCTCCTTTCTTATATTCATCTTCATTTCCATCCTCGTATCTATCTCTATTGGATATTTAAGAGGCAGCGGTGGGGAGCCACTAATATGACGGTTCTATATTTTTTTTATTGAATATTTAATTTTTTATCTTTATTCTCATACCGATTGGAGGATTGAGTATTAATATCCTATTAAAATATTCTATTATTATATACAATTATATTTGTTCAAATTTGAATTATTTAGATATTTATTAAATTTGTATAATAATAAAATATTAAAAATAATTTATCTTAACAATAAAAATATAATTGAATATTGAAATAGAATATAAATAAAATTCTACAAAACTTATCTCTATACTTAGATATAAAAATCTCTATACTAAACTTCTTCAAATTTGAAGTAAATTATAATCTCTAATTCATATATTCGTTTTTTTTACTACCCGATTAATTCTGAGGATAATTACCCCATAGATCCTTCTAGATGGTAAGAACCCAGTAGATCTTTATCCATTATCATGATACAATAGAAAACACTCACGTAGATAGTTTTAACAATTACAATATTTATATTTTATCACTCTATTTATAGGAAAATTCTATAAATATACCATGATTAAAGATCAAATTATAAATTTTAAGAATCAAATTGGACACATTACTATTCTACTTCTAGTGAATAACGAATAACACTTTGATTTACCTTCCCTTTACTAGGTTTGGATAAATAAGCGCCCCTCCCCGACCACAGTTTTTTATTTCGCCCCACAGATTTCGTGACTCCCATTTTGCCCTTAACCTTTGCACATTTATATTATTTTACCCCTAAACTTAACAGCGCGATGATCAGTGGTGTAAATTTATATTATTTCACCTAATTTAACATCGTTAACCCATCAGTGTAAAATTTTTTAGTATAGTTTACCTTTTTTTTTCCTTTTTAAAGTATGTTTTACAGTTTTAAAATTATTAAAAATACTGAAAATTAACCGGGTAAAAATAAAAAGAAGAATTTTATTTTCATTATTAACAAAAAGCATATGTTATTTTAAAAAAAATATTAAAAGGACATATTTTTTATTTCGAAAATATTATTTTCTAATATAGTACTTTAGTGAAAAAATATATTTTATTATTATAAAATATAATCCAATTTAATTTAATAAAAACTGAAAATAATTTTGAAAACCTAAAACAAATTTAACATAATTTTGATAAAAAAAATTGTTATATCTTAGAATAATTTTGATAAATTGTGATAATGGTTGATTTAAAAAAAACGAATAAGGATATTTTTAAAATAAAAAATATGATAAAATGTGCATTTAAATTTTTTTTTAAACAATGAGATTCATTTTCTAATGACAATAAAAATAAAAGGGTATTATTTTAATTTTAATTTTAATTTTTACCAAAAATACATATGACATATTATTTTATAATTTTACGAGATAAACTAAAAAATATATTCAAAATTTGCTTTATTGTTGGGTATCAATGATTTAATCCAAATATTAAGGTAAAATGAAAATTTTCAAAATGGTGAATGTCAAAATAGTCTTTTCAGTCGTTAATCGCTCATGCCTAGAAACCGCTGGAAGTAGCTTCCTATCCATGCGGGCCGCCATTCCATGCACTGCCACCTGTTCGACAAAATTCATCGGCCAACCTCTGCCCACCGCCTATAAATAACCTCAGTCGTGCTCGTTGCTCCTGGCGTCCGAGCAATCCTCCGACACCATGCACCCTCCTCCGCCACCGGATCCGGTGATCCCAAGCGAGCCGTCGGCGAAGCTGAACAAGTTTCCCCAACTTAGCAGCAGCTTAGCGACTTCAGCGCCAGGGTCGGTGGAAAAGGATTCCCGTCGCCCGCCAGCTATGCCAATCTGAGGCCTAGGTCGGTGGGGGATATGGCGACCCTCGCGCCGTCCGAGAAGAAGATCGTGGAAGGGGAGTTCGGCTACGTTCTCGAGGACGTGCCGCATTTCACAGATTACCTTCCCGATTTGCCCGTGAGTCTTGCTTGATCCATTGAATTTTGTGAGATCTGGTTCTTTGCCTTTGGTGCCTTTCTGCTACTTCGATTAGGTTTTGATATTGTGCATTTTTTGTTTAAAAAATTGAAATTTTTGTTAATATTTGACTTGTTGACATGACTCAGTCCTTGGAATGGTGCTGTTGGTTAGAACTCTTAAAGAGACTTGGTTTCCTTTTCTTCTCTTGGCCCATAGGCGTGGCCTTTGAGTCTATTTCTGTTGGTAGTGTATGTTATGTAATTTTGTTATTTTGAGGGCCATGAAGTGATCTCAGCATATCGGTTATGCAAGATATGTTATCATGTTTCTTGACATATTTACGATTTCCCAAAATCTAAAAGACATCATGCAGTGGACTCTGTTAGGTCTGGTCTGGATTAGAAATGATTCGACGGTATCCAGCTTAAGTAATGGTCAACATAACAGTGACACAGCGAGAGCATGCTTAAAATTGTAGGTGATTTGAACACGTAGGTTGATTAATTATGAGAAAAAGGAATCCTGGTCCAATTGCGGATATGAATATGCAGCTTAAATCAGTTAATTGTTTGATTTCTTATCAATAGTAAAGATAATTAGGTCCTAATAAGTCAAAACTGGAAAGAAATGAGTCAACGTGGACAAACATTGCGTGCCATTCATGATTATGGTATGAGGATTACGCTCTGATGATTGCCAAGTATTTCTATCATTTGGTGTATTCGTGATGGTATAGTTTGGTTAGTACATGTATGCATTTATGTGTTTTTTTAATGCAAAATTATGTCTTGTCTTGCAGACATATTCAAATCCGCTCCAAGATAATCCAGCTTATTCCGTTGTAAAGTATGTGTTCTAGTATTATTCTTTATTGATTACAACTAAGTTTGTTTTTTTGTCAGCAATAACCAAGTAAAATTTCCAATTTCCAGGAAGTACTTTGTTAATGCGGATGACACTGTTCCAGAGAAGGTAAGTACACTTTCTTCATAAATATTGGAAATGGATACTTTTTTAGCATAAAAATTAGTGAAGTAAACCTCTGCAATCATTTTCATCGTGGTCTCAAAAGGTAAATTTTATTTAAATTTGTATTTGTTACATCTTTAGGTTGTGGTTCAGAAAAACAGCCCAAGGGGCATCCATTTTCGACGGGCTGGTCCTCGTCAAAGGGTATGTTACTATATTGTACGCATTGCTGAACAGTTAAGTGGCACGGAAGATATTAATGAATGCATGCTTTGAACCTAATTCTAGGTATACTTTGAACCAGAAGATGTTTATGCATGCATTGTAACTTGTGGAGGACTTTGCCCTGGGCTTAATACTGTGATCAGGGAATTAGTATGTGGATTGTCTTACATGTATGGCGTCAAAAAAATTGTTGGCATACAGGTGAGGGTCACTTGAACTGATTTATCCAGAATCCTAATTTGAAAATTTGTTTCTGTGATCCTTCTATTTATGGTCATGCCTATGTTCAAGATGGAATGGGTAAACATGTATAATGCCTTTTTTGCCTGACATTTACTTTGACAATTTTCCACAAAGGGTGTAGTTTTCAATTACCTACCAATTATATTTTGGCTAATTCAGTGATGGAGAACCATTTCTTTTAAAGTTCTTTAAAAGAACCTATTTTAAATGTAAAAAATGAGCAGATAAAGGCTTTGAACATTTGAGTCCATGGGAAACTTCGAGATCAGGATGTTAACTCCAATTTTATGGAGACTTATTGGAAATCTAAAGATTGCATAAGAACTATAAAAATTTGTATGGGGATCTATCTGAACTCTCAAGCATATGGGTAATCTAGAGGCATTCAAGAGTATTGCTTTTCCCCTTGCTCTTCCTTCTTGCACCCCCTCTGTGTCTAATCCTCTTTCTGTTCTTGTGTGGGAGAAAATTAGAGGGTGATACTAAATAAATTGGACTGGGATCAGATACATTTAGAACTCTTATGTTATACAACGAGAATAACAAAAAGTGACGAGGTCATATTAATTTCATATGTTAGTCATTTTTATGTGGCATGGCTTCAGTCTCCACTAATATAATTTCACGCTTTAATGTATCCCCGCAAGTGTACCTGAATGGTTGAATTAGTTTCTGTGGTGCTTGTCCGTGTGGTTTTTTTCCCCTACGTAAACATTGTTTCTATGGTACACTAATAGTTGTGTCATCTCTGTGTAAAGTGTAAACACTGAACAAGGTTTATGATGCTGTGGCATCTTTACATGACTTCACACGATCAAGATGTTCATCTCCAAGGACCATTAATTTTACTTGTTTTGACTATGATATTTCTATTTTGTGTTGAAAAGATAATCTTTGATTTCTTCGTAGTGGTCTTACTTGGATCTACCTTTGATGCTCTATACCAAGCTCCAATATTTGCACGCGGATGTCCCTGTGAAAATAAGAGAGATCAGTTGTGCATGCATGTACATTGTTGAGTTCCAGATTCTTGGTATCAAACACAATGGATGGCTACTTGTAGAAGCGTATTGATACTGAACAAAAGATAACCAAACCTGGGTTATTCTACTTATGACTTCTTAATAACATGTTCACTTAGCACCCTTATGTAAGGTTGAAATGTTGAGACTAGCAACCTAGCACCCATTAAGATTTAATCTATTTTCCGTTAAAAATGTGATATGGCACGTGGATGGTATTTTTCCATTTCAGTAAAACATACACATGCATGCCATCGGCTGTTTGCTTCCTGTACCATTTTTGGTAAATGCACATTGACATCCATTTTGTAAGAGGCAACAACTGATTTATCCACGTCAATGTTCATGTGTGAACTTTGCTGAGTTGGAAAAATGTTATGTGGATACTATGCCAGCTTTTTAACAGTAACAGGTGCTAGATTTTAACATGATTTTTGAATATTATGTTAGATATGTCAGATTTGAGAGAAAGTGAAAAGATTATGCTAGATTTATATATTAGCCTTTGAATCTATTAGGAGTGGTAGGTACAAGGAAGATCAAAGCCAAGATTAGCCAATGCGATAAAAAAATAATTTAATTAATTTAAGTATTATTAGTGAAGGGAAGCCTTGGTGTAACGGTAAAATTATTGTCTTGTGACCTAGAGGTTACTGCTAGAAACAAACTCTTGCAAAATAGAGTAAGACTATGTATAATAGATCCTTCCCCAGGACCTCGCATGACAGGAGCTTCATGCATTGGACTATTAGAATTTATCAGAGAAGGTATAAATATTATGCGAATTGAACTAAGAAATGTTTGAGAATTGTAAACCAGATATTTTCTTTCCATGGATTGCTTGTTTTGTAAACTTTAATATGGGCATTTTAGGAACTTGATGTACTAAGATGATATCTTATCTCATATCCTGAGTTTGCATTGTCTTCTCAACTACAGGAAGTGTTGTCACATGTATATATGTGTTCCATTTTCAAGCAAGTTATACCTAGAAGTATCTTTTTTTATCTCATCCATTTCGTCGTCTTGTCAAATTATTCTTGTTGCATACCTGTGAGTAGTTTGCATATACAGGGTGGTTACAGGGGATTCTATGCTCGCAACACTATGCCTTTGACACCAAAGATTGTCAATGATATTCACAAGCGTGGTGGTACAGTCCTTGGAACATCAAGAGGTGGGCATGATGCTATGAAAATAGTTGACAACATTCAAGATCGTGGTATTAATCAGGTAAACATATATGTTCTTTTTTAATAAAAATATTATATTTTATTTTTGGAAGGATTCATGGGCTATTGTCATTTCTTCAGGTTTATATTATAGGTGGAGATGGAACACAAAGGGGAGCTTCTGTGATTTTCGAGGTAATTAAAACATGAAACATAAAATACTCTACCATGCCTACTAATTGAATCATTTCTGAAGTTAGAGAGCCTCATTTACATCCTTAGAATTTGTCATGTGTGTTATTGTAATTTGTTTCAATAGCATAGCTAATTAGTCATCGGGTCCTCGATGACAGGATTTCTACAATTCGTTCCCTCTTTTCATCTTTTGTCAATGAGTGCTTGTCCTGTGTCTCATATGAATTCCTTTTCTTTCTTACCCCTTGAATTTATGAGATAATCCAAGCAAGTATAACCTTCCCGTTCTGCCTTCTAGGAAATACAAAGACGTAACCTCCATGTTGCTGTTGCTGGGATTCCAAAGACAATAGATAATGATATTGCGGTACTTCATTAGTTTTATTATTTCTACTTGCTTAAATTGCATAAGAACATTATTCGACGGTTACTCTTTTTTTTTTTTTTACCTCAGGTCATAGACAAATCTTTTGGTTTTGATACTGCTGTTGAAGAGGCCCAGCGTGCTATCAATGCCGCACATGTAGAAGCTGAAAGTGTTGAGAATGGCATAGGAGTTGTCAAACTTATGGGTCGGCACAGTGGTAAGATTCATTCTCTATAAAGTAGTCTGACTGTAGTCTATATGTCGTAAGTAAAACGGTAATGCAATTTATATTCTTGTCTCTACTATTCGTGCTAAGAAATTGGGAGAGAATTTTTTTAAAAAGAGTCAAGAAGCTCCTTTCTCCAGTATCAAGAGTCACTATTTCTTAGAAAAAAAAATGCTAAATATCTGTTCTCATATGGATCTAACAACTACTAAAATGCTGGCATATGTTGTATTTAATGAGATTCCATGATGCAGGATTCATTGCGATGTATGCTACTCTTGCCAGTAGGGATGTGGTATGCCTCTAATATCTTGTCGGTTATCTGATTTATGGATATACAATCTCAATCAATGATTATTTCGTGTTCATTTGCCTCTTTGCCAATGTCTTCACATGCCCTCCCCCCTTCCTGTTTTCTCAGGATTGCTGCTTAATCCCAGAATCACCATTTTATTTGGAAGGGAAAGGTGGACTTTTTGAATATATAGAAAAGAGGTTGAAAGACAATGGGCACATGGTTATTGTTGTTGCTGAGGGTGCCGGACAAGAACTTATCGCCGAAAGCATTCAACCCACAGGTCGTGAAGATGCTTCTGGAAACAAAATGCTTCTTGATATAGGATTATGGTTATCTCAAAAGATTAAGGTAATGTTCACAACACAGCCACCATGAATATTCTTGTTTTACATTTTGCTTTGCCACACCACTTAAAAACCCTTCTGCTTGCTTTAAAAAAAAAAATTGAATGGGAGCTTTGGCATGCAACGGTAAAGTAGACTTTGCATTGGCAGGAGTTTCGTGTACTGAACTATCCTTTTTTTGCTTTAAAAAAGTTTATGGCGCTTTGCAAGACACAGTATCTTGTTTTTAGCATCCATATAAACTTGAATAATAAGTGGTATAGATTGACTGGTGTTTTTGGTCTGTTTCATGTAGGGTTATTTCACAAGCAACCAAAAGATGGTGATTAATCTCAAGTACATAGGTAAAGTGAATACATAACCTTTTGTCCTTGTAGAAAATTGGATCTAACACGCAGCTAAATAACCAGATCCGACCTACATGATCCGAGCTATTCCCGGTAATGCCTCCGACAACGTCTACTCCACACTTTTGGCACAAAGTGCTGTTCATGGGGCAATGGCAGGGTACACTGGTTTTACAGTTGGCCTAGTTAATGGCAGGCACACATACATACCATTCCATGTAAGAATTTTCTTCTTTTTCGTTCTACATTCGCAACATCAAAGTACTTCTGTATTCAAGCGACTTAAGCCTGTAGATGCTAGAATTGCTTCGCAAATCATCGAGCAACAATGAAAAACTGTCTCTAACATGTTGATCCTTCTTTCTTCTACAAATACAACTCCAGAGGGTCACGCAGAAGCGAAACAAGGTGGTCATCACTGACAGAATGTGGGCAAGGCTTCTATCCTCCACCAATCAACCAAGCTTTCTGAGCGCCGAGTACATCGAAGGAATAAAAACTCCAAGAGAGCCACCAAAAACTTGAAGAAACTACAGGTCAGGACTCGAAAGCAAAATGATATCTGAGTTTTGAGCTTTCTGCTGAAAATAATATCTGGACTTTCTTATTTGCAAATAAATTTTGTACCATGCATTACCATCATCTGGTGCTTGCTAGAGCTACGTTTTTGTTCATTTGCTGCTAAACTTCTTGTTCAGAAGTATTGCAAATGGAATCCTTATCTTGCAGGAGATAATGTAAAATTATATATAATAGATTTAATATAATTCGATCTTTTTTTTTAGAATTGTACGTTTATTCAGAGATCCGAGTTTCGAGGAATTTAGATACTTCTTTATTATATTCTCTTGTATGCATGTGCTGATAATAATTTTATTTATTTATTCGTATGATTTGTTAACTAATTGTTCTATGAGTGAAGCAAGTCCACTTTGATCGAGCGTTGACCTACATCATAATCTGTTCATTAATAAAACAAACCGGTGCAAGTATTAAAAAATCGGAGTTCAGATCATCTGCACATGCTAAACATTAACTCTCCACTGGCCTTAGAATTTCAAGAAGAATCCCTCACTGTTCACCATGTTACGAAAAGCAACTCAGTCCTTTTAATGCAATGGCATGGTTTCAGGCAAACCTCATTTTTCTCCATCAAAAACCCTATTTGTTATCCTTTGATGAACATTATTTGCTTCCTAATCTATAGAAATTGATCAGCATAAGATGGAGAATATTTGAGAGTTCAGAATAATAAATTTTTTGAGAATCAATCTCTGTCTTAAGCATCAATGATTTGATTTACAATTGTAATGTACTATATAGTATGTTTTTTTAGTGAAATGAAAAATTTAAGAGGTTGGATTGTTTGTTGTGAGTATTTTCAAATTCAATTGATGAAACATTTTGATAGGATTAAATTGATCACTTTGAAAATTGATTTATTTGAAAAATTAGATATCCAGTGCTATAAAAGAAAAAGAAAATTAAAGGAGAATTTCAAATTATTCGCTTTGATTAGTTGTATGTTTATACCCACCATTTATTTTGAGATTTGTTTTGAAAGAATAATGCTCATTTGAACATATTGATAATTAACCGTGCTCTTTTGTTTTTTCTGTTATAATTTTTTTTACCTTGTTTAAACCCTTAATTTTTTTTTAAATTTCATGATTTTTTTTACCTCACTTAAATCCTTGAATTTGTTAAATTTTATAAATAAGACTATTTTCCTTAGTGAATTTATAAATTAGAAAAGGTAGCCGTACAGAAAGAATAAAAGAACAAACCAACGAGAAGAAAGGACCAGAAAGAAGAAATGACGAGAAGTGACAGGAAAAGGACAAAAAAAATAGTGTTTTGAAAGAAATTATTTAATAAAATTATTTAAAAAGATATAAATAAAAAAGATATTGGAGCAATTTTAATAGATTGTCCGACTTATATATATATATATATATATTTGAAAAATGATGCTCTTTTAACAATATAAATAATTAAATTGTCCTTTGAATTTTGCTACCACAATTCTTTTCAACCCCACTTAAAGCCTTGAAATTGCCAAATTTCATTAAAAAATTCTAGGAAAACTATATTTCCTTAGTGAATTTACAAATAAAAAAAAAAGATAGTCAAGGAAAAAGAACAAAGAACGTATCCCTGTGGGGAACGCACTGTTCGAAAGACAGAATTGAGAAAAAAACAAAAAGGGAAGGATGAAAAAGGAGAATCTATGCGAAAAAAATATTATTTAACAAAGCAATTTAATATGCATTAACGAGAAGTTTATACCTTTTTTTCTATCTAAAAAGGCATATCGGCTTGGCACAAGTAAACTGAAATCAGAGTGGTAAAATGGGTTGATTCATAGCGCGATGGACTAATCTATCCTAAATCT
>JBAMHZ010442167.1:0-10063 GCA_037177395.1 Alpinia galanga | reverse complement strand
ACTTGGTCAATAAAATAATTTATTATCATATGTTTAAAAGGCTAAAGAATAAAATAATTTATTACCATATATTTAAATTTTGTCCATGCCTTAATTAACTACATTATGTGGTTATATAAATTTCCAATATCACTTTGGTTGAATCTTCCATATTAAACATATATGCATTTTAATTAAATTAATCCTTTTTTTTCAACCTTCCCCCGTTCAACTAATTATTATTATTTATTTTTTTTTTCTAATATTTTAATTTATTATGCATAGTGAAAGGGGTTTCGGATGCTACACTTCTCCTTTATTTAGAAAAAAATTAGTATTGTTGTAAGCTTCTTAAATAACTTTACCTAAGGCGCATTCTTATTTATTTAATGCTTAGATTAGAATGGCTAGATAGGACAAAAGATAGTTCGATCTTGATAACATAGTATCAGAATTAGGTGAGTTGACAGTACATTAGGGAAGCTCAACAGAGTGTATGTCTAGGCTGGATAAGGAGTATCCTACCTTATGCACCAAGTTAAGTGAAACTAGTTGAAGCTAACTCACCTATTTCTAAACTAGTTAGACTAAAATTTTATATTAAATTGGTCAAGTGTGCAATTTCTTATATCAACTTTGTCTAAAAAAAGTGATTGTTGTTCAGATAAAGAAGACTCCTAAGTCTCGCCACGACTTAAAAGTTGGTTTAAAAAATAAACACTTAATTAAAAATTGAAGGATCATCTCACATAACTCATAATATTACCATATGTTAAAAATTTAGATTGGGTGAAATGAATAAGATCAAATAACAAATGTTCAGTGAACTTAAAATCTTTTACTTGCATTAATTTAGGGGAGCATAGAATAAATTATTTTTCAAAACTATTGCATCTCAAAATTATATGTTATGTTCAAAATATTTCATTCAAAATTAGTTTTGAAAATATGTATAAAATGTTTTATGTTCAAATATCTTTCAAAAATAAAGTTTATAATAGTTTTTAATAAAAATATTTTTCAAATTAAACTTAAATTAATTGAAAATTAAAATGAATGTTTGACTTCATACTAAGCATGTTAAAGAAAAAAAGTTAGACAATATTGGTAATGGTCTAAAACCATGGAGAGATTATGGGTTCAGGAGAAGTTTTATAGGTTTATGAGTTTGAGTGAATAAAGGTTTTCAAAACCTAAACGAAATGTATTATTGAGAATATTTTTAGAGGTTTTTGAAAAGGAGTAATTTTGAAAAAGGGGGAATATTGTTTTTTAGAAAGGTCGTATTAAAAAGAGATATTTTTAAATAAGAGTTATTCTATTTTAAAAGAAAGGAGAAATGTTTTCTTGAAAAAGAGATATTTTTGAAGAATTATATTGAGAAAGTGAGAGTTTTCAACTTCAAAGGAGTTTAAACTCAGAAGGAGCTAAGATTAAAATTACTTTTCAAAATAAAATTATTTGAAAATTGTGTTTCAAAATTGATTTTAAGCTCAAAATACTTTTCATTTATGTTTGAATATTTTTCAAAAATATTTTTCAACTAAGTTTGAAACTTAAGTAACTTTATCGATGTTTAACACTTATTTAAGTTGGCTTAGTTACCCAATTGTGATTTAGAGTTTTTAAATAACTAACTTAAATAAATCTAAAAGTGTTAACTTAAAAGGGGGAGAGATAAGAGTTGACATGTCCAATTGACACTTGAAATATAACATATTTAACTTTACTTGAAAAATTAATATGCTAGTTAAGAGTGTTTATTAACCTCAAATGTTTGAAGCTTAAACTAATATATTTGCTTGCTAGTTAAAATTTGACATGTTAAGATGTTATTATCTTATTTAAAAGGAAAGAGAGAAAAATTAACTCAAGTAGCTCATTTGAGAGATAAAAGATAACTTAAGTTGTTTACTTGAAAACTTGGCATAGTTGAAACTTAATATGTATGTTGACATATAGAAACTTGACATGATGTTTGGCATGTTCATGTTGTTAACCTTTGGCATGATATTTTTTTATCATCCTCCATGTTTTGATGTATGACAAAGGGGGAGAGATGAATGTTTAAAGTTAGAATTAAGGGAAAAAAGATAAAAGTTTGAGAGAGATATTATTCCGCAGAGAATGCATTCAGGAGGAGAGTGCATTTCATAATTGTCTCCTAATTTTAAATTAGATTGTCATATATAAAAAAGGAGGAGATTATTGGTACAGGAAGCATCACTCCTATGTTTTAATATATGAGATAATGTTTAAAGTTAGGATGTATTGTGAACTCGTGCTTTTGTTAAATGTGCAAAACTTAACAGTGGAAGCCCTATTAGGTCAGGTGGACTCGATATTAGGTAGTGGAAGCACTAGTAAGTCAGGTGAACCAGATACTAGGCAATGGGAGTCTTAGCGGATCAAGAGAATCAAACACCAGATAGAAAGCTAAGATAGGTCAGCAGGATAGAAAACCCAGATTGATCCGTAGGATTAGACATCTAATAGGACGGCTCGATGGGTC
Organism: Alpinia galanga; assembly: GCA_037177395.1. Lineage (NCBI taxonomy): Eukaryota > Viridiplantae > Streptophyta > Magnoliopsida > Zingiberales > Zingiberaceae > Alpinia > Alpinia galanga. The sequence goes on along the minus strand of JBAMHZ010442167.1, from coordinate 7,572 downwards.
AGCGAGGATTGGACATCGAGTCAAGGAAGCCCTGGTGTGTCGAGTAATCAAATGTCAAGCAAAAGAAGTTCAACCAGATCAAATAGACCAGATATTTGGCAAGGTAAGCTCCTGGAGTGGAGAGGTTCTTCTGAAAAGAACGAATAAAAATAAATCCTCTTTATAGGGGTAGTCTTAGACAACAATTCAACTATGGGTCTGACTTGGATTCCAAAGTCGAAATCGGACAATTAAGTGACTGTCCAAATCATATTATAGTATTTATGTGCTAACCCGATAATGTAAGAATCTAAGCGATCGGATGAAATTTAGATGCTCGGATTGGTTTTAGGTGCCCCTATCAAATCCGAGCGCTCGAATTGGTTCCAAGTGCCCCTATCAGATCCAGGCACTCAGAATGCAAATTTAGTCAAATCAGATTCGAGGAGCTCAAAAGCGATCATGGAGACTAGAAGACCTAGTTGGCAATTGGATCCAGGCGATCGGAAGGATACAAGCGACCAAATTAGGAAAATGCTAGAAATGCATCGGAGCGAATAAGGCTAAGCTAAAGGCACCCGGAAGAGATTCAAGCGCCCGAAAGGGCTGAATTTTCATTTTAATAGGCCGAGCTGAAGGCGCTCAGAAGGTGATCTAGGCGCCCGGATAAAATTTATAAAAGGTTCGAGTAGCCTCAGAACATCACATCATTATTCGCTACACCCTTATCACATTCTAAGAGCTAGTCCGGTCGTATTTTTAACTTCCAACAAGCTGAGAGCACCTCCGCATAACCTATTGGCGTTGTCGGTATAGAAATTACATTTATATAATATTATTGTGCTTATATTTTTTAAGGGACAGTAGTGTGTTACCTAATCCCTATTTTTGTAAAAGGTTTCTCTCCATTTTTGAAAAGTTTTTTCGAATAGAAGTTTAATGCTTTGCCAACCGAGGTAATCTCAAGATTGAATTACGAGCGTTAGAGTAGCAATCCAACGAGGATTGTGAACCAAGTAAAAAACCCTCTTATCTTCTACTTTTATTTTCCACTGCAAACTCTAATTTAGAAAAAGAAAAAAAAATTATTTTTAACGAGATTCACCCCCTCCCTTCTTGCTCATCCTCATCAATCCAACATATTAAATTTCCTTTTTAATCTTGTTTCCATGTTTGGGATGTAGAATATTAGTTTATTATCATAATTCTCTCTTAAAATGATTCCAATGCATCTTTTTTGATGAATAACAAAAGGGAGAGAAATTTGAAATTTAGCTAAGTTTGGTTATTCTTCACCAAGGTTTAAAATTTAAGTCGTTCCGAAGTTTACATATATGACTAAAACGATATGGTTTTAATATTGTATCATACTATTCCAATGCGATTTTATTATTTTTTTAAATATAAAATATATCAATTAAAAGATATTTTTATTAGTATTGGATTGCTATACATACTTAATTAGATTTTACTATTATCTCATGAAATGTTTGATGCACATTGAATAATAGTAAATTTAGGATTGAGTGAAGTTCACCAAGTAAACATAGCACGATCAAGTAGATTTAAATTAGATTGATTTATTTTGATCAAATTATAATAAAACTAAATTTATATATAAAATAATTTAATTCATTAGTAATAGTATATTTTATAAGGTTAGAAACTATATTATATGTTTCACCTCAAAAAAACTTTTTTCTCACAGTTTACCTCGCAGTTTACCTCGTAGACAGATGAATTAACCATGTATAGATAGAGGAAAAATTATATTTCTCACAAACGGATAGAGGAAAAAAATTATGAAAGGAAAAGGAATTATTTGTGAAAAAAATAAAAAATAAAAACGTGGGAAAAAAAGGGGGAAAAAGAAAGGAAAAAAATGGCACCTGTCGATAGCACGGGCTTGGCCACCGCAACCTCACGAAGGTTGCTACGAGGTCACTATTATGAGGTCATAGTGGCCTCCAACACCTCACAGAGGGCAGCCTTGTGTCTATGAGACTAGTGCAATGTCTGTTGGCATGTGAAATGGTAAATTCTACTCATGTTGACTAACATGGCTTGACATCTTATACCATATTCTCCATGTATCCTAACTCAAGGGGAACTTAGATGTATGAGGAGTTTGTTGTTAATCTTATTCTCATTTATGTTTTATTTGTTTTCACCTAAATTAAACATATTGTCAACCGTCATCAAAAAGGGGAGGTTATTAGTGCAATTAACCAATTAAGATTGGCTTCAATCATGGTTTTAATGGATTAGGGAAAGAGTTTAAATTAAGCACACTACTATATTTGATTTGTTGTGTGTGTTAGTCATGTAGCCAAGACAATTGACATCTTGAGGGCTCAAAGATAAAGTTCAGATAAGGATGGCAAGAACATTCAAGGGACTGCAAGACAAGTAGCATCAGAGCGTTGTTAAGCCAATGAGGTAGACTTCATAAGTGAAAACATAAAGTATAGCATGTGGAGCGAGCCGAAGGCCTCGGAACATCTAAGGGACAAATAGCTTAACAATGGAATGTCTCAAGGAATGGAAAGACTGCACAGGAGTTTGAGTGATCTATACTCCTGGGCGATGGTACAACTCAACTTAGACAAACTTAACCTTTGAATGGTCATAATCAAATGTGTTAGTCAACTAGTGCTGAATAAACTTTAAACCCCAAAGATTGCTTGTTTAGGGTTTGTGGTATGGATTAATAACTAATAGCTAAATCGACTAGGAAGTTGACTCAAATTGTTGAACAACAAACTAAATGATACGATTCAGAAAAACAGTTGACTAATCAATTCATAGACTAGTCGAACAATGCCTATACTAGTTAATTGATGCTACAAAGATTGATTCAAAAGAAGGCATAAATAGAAGGTGCCAATTGATGCTACAAAGATCGATTCAAAAGGAGGCGTAAATAGAAGGTGCAATGATAGGATTTAGATAATGATATTGTAGAGTAGTTGACTAATAGTGTAGATTCATTTCTTGGAAAAGCAGCAAGGAGATGATGGTGGCAAAGTGGAGTATAGAGACAGAGTATACCTAGCAACATGCAAACTCATTTGAGTTGGGTTAAGTAATAACTGAGCCAGGATTTACCCTTGTAGAGTTGATAAAAATTTACGGTGACAATCAAGTTGCAATGAAGTAATCTCGAACTTTATGACTCTCTAGAAGATAAATTATATAGAGATTGAATGACACTTTGGTGAAAGAAAATTTAATCTAATGAGATCATCAACTCATTTATTAGTTCTAACAATTAGTTTAACAGATTTGCTAAGTAAATCATTAAGATGACCTTTAAGCTAAATTTTCTATAATATATTGGAACCTTAGGGAGAGAGAGTTATGAACAAAGGACCTATATATAAACAATAAAAGGTCAAGTAGTAATATTCCTTATTTGTCATAATATATATATATAAAGATGAACATGCTACTTAGGGATTTCATGAGGAATAATTTCAATCATGATAACTTAAGACGCATCACTTAACTTCAAAAAAAGTAATCAAATTTTTTTGACCTTCAACAACTAAGGTAATAAGACAAAATCAGTTGTGAAAATAATAAGAATATAAAAAACCTACCCCACTAGATGAAGCCAACTGTACACAAATATTAAAGGATGGATACACATTCAAGTGAAACTGTGAAACTGAGTAAATAAGAAATATCATCACCTGATGTATCCATGAATTTATCTGTTGATGTACCTCATGTAGCAATGGCCCTTCTAAGATTGTCGTTGGAACCTAAAGAATCATTATTAACTAAGTAACCAGATTTTAGAATATATAAATGTATAATTGAAAAGGGAGCATGAGGTTAAGCAAATGCATAATACATATGCAATTCATACTCAAAAATTAAATAATTAAAGTTTACATGCTACAAATAAAAGGCAGCCTGGCGCACAAAGCTTCCACCAATATGAGATCCCAGATAAAAATCTATTGTATACGGTCTTACTCTGCTTTGCAAGAAATTATTTTCATAACTTGAACTCGTGACCTCTCGGTCACATGCTAGCAATAAAACAAATCTAGCAACAATGAAAAAAGGCAATATAACATGCTACATAATGTATTATAAGTTTACATCTAAATGCAATATGTTAAATTAATCAATCTAAGTAATCAAGAGAAAATAACGTCTATTACTGCATTTTAATTAGTAAACCTAGAAATATATGATTCCACATAAATTTTATCAATATTGTAAATCACATTTCATATATCACCGAGTGATTAGCATATCACATTGCAAGTATAAAAGAAAATTTTGCATATTACTCTAACCAATCCATAGAGTATGCTACTTATTGATTCAAAACATAGACACCACTTGAACATTAAGAACCAGAATTTTCTTTTCCTCGCACCATCCTTACAACCATAAAGGAGCCATTAGGGTCCCTTATTGCATAAGCCAATAAGCCTATATTATTGTGGTTTATGTAGATATCTTTGAAACATAAACCAATGCTAAAGCGGAATAAAATAATTAACACATTGTGATAATAATCACAATACGATGGAAAAAAATTCTAGGTCAAGAAAATGTTTTACCTTATCTGATTCTATAGGAAATTTACTGCTTGGCCGAAATACATATGCACCAGATGCCTATATCAATGAAGAAAACTGTATGGTTAACTCACATATCCACTTGTCTCACAGGAAAATATATCATTAGAAATTTAATCATTTAAATACCTGAGGATCAATATCACTTCCATTATTTCCAACATAATAACTGTATGTCTGTTCTATAGAAGTTTTGACCTTAAAAAGTAGCATATTCAGATCAGGTGACAATGTCAGCTAAAAATATTAAAATGGAACACTAACAATTGTTTAAGAGATTATACACGCTTGGCAAAAAAAATAAAGTTGAAGACTCATGAGTATGCATATTTAATCATAGCATTACAATCTAAACCTGCACAGCGATAAAGATAAAAAAAATTGAATATGGAGAAGAAAATTTTCAAAAGGAGGGTAACATTATTATACCAAACTTCTTTTGTTGAAATAGAAACTTAATTTTCCATCATGATTAAACTGAAGCCTTAGATTTCCTTGCTCAACCTCCTTTGTGGAATTTTTCATACCTTGAGATGAGTCAACAATTGACATAAAAGTATGGGTACCTGATGTGAGACAAGCAATTTACACCTTATTCAGCAAGTTGTTTTACCTCATCATAAGTAAACAGAATGGATAACAGAAAATCTATATCCAAGTAATAAAAAGAAATAACCTCTCATTTTCGCACTTCTAACAAAATATGTTGAAAATCCAAGAGATTCTACTGTTACTGGGAAAGCAAGCCAATATTTAGGTGTTACACTAGGCGAGCTGCCTATGTATGCCTGCACATAGGTTTTTCGTAAGGACAAGGAGGCATTGTTTATAGGTAAAAGCTGACACTTGATTGTTTTTCCTTCATGATCTGTGACAAGAATAGCATCACTGACAACCTGAAAATTTTAACAAATATATAATCATCAATAATTCCATTAATTCAGTACATAAGACTAAAACTACAAAATCCAGAAAGTACTCTAGCTAAAAAGTACTCTAGCTAATTTAAGCCGCTAAATTATCTTATAAATGTTGGATCTTTGGATGTGGTTAGAGGAGAAGTGAATAGACACTCACTTTTTTTTTCATGTTTATCTCTACAATCAAATTAGTATGCAGCAGAAAAACAAAACAATAAAAGCACAAAACACAAGCAAGTCAATTTTATGTGGTTCAGCAGTCCCTAATTCCTACTAAACCACCTATGATCCTTCGGTGGATCAATCCGGAATTCCTTTTTCTCCTTGGATAGCATCCAGACACAAAGAAACCTCTTACACCCAAAGTAACACAGGAGATGAGCAAAAACAAAATACAATACAAAAGAAAGATTACATCAATGAACTTTTGCTCTTTTGCTTGCTTTCTTTTCACTTGAATTGCTCAAAGATGGTTCAGAAATGCAATAACACTCCAGTAAGAATTGGGATTTTAGATTTGGAATACAGGAAAGCATATGATTTGGAACATATAATCTAAGAATTGGAACATGGAATATAGGAACCCTCACTGGTAAAGCAATGAAGGTAGTCAATACGATGCTTAGAAAAAGAATTAATATTTTGTATGTACAAGAGACAAAATGGATAGGTGAGAAGGTAAAAATGATAGAGAATTTGAGTTTTAAATTATGGTACACAGGAATGAGTAAAACAAGAAATGAAGTGGGTATTATCGTAGATAGTTCATTAAAGAATGAAGTTGTATGTGTTAATAGAAAGGGAATAGAATTATAACACTTAAGATAGTAGCGGAGAAAGAAACTATAAACGTAATTAGCATATATGCACCTCAAGTATGATTAGATGAAGATACTAAATTAGGGTTTTGGGACGATTTAGATGAAATATTACAAAATATTATGTCAAATAAAATAATTTTCATAGGAGGTGATCCAAATAGACATGGTGGAGTGAAAAATAAAGAATATGAGGGGCGCATGAGTGTTATGAGTTTGGAACAAGAAATGAAGAAGGTAAAACTATATTGGATTTTGCGATAGTATATGATCTTATATTAGCTAATATATTTTGAAGAAAAAAGAGAACAACACTTAGTCACGTTTAAAAGTGGAAATAATAAATCACAAATTGACTTTCTTATAGTTAGAAAGAGAGATAGTAAAATTTGTGAAGATTGCAAGGTCATCTCTGGAGAAAGCTTAACTACCCAACATAGGTTAGTAATTTTGAATATATACCTTAAGTATAGTATTAATAGAAAGAAAATATATATGACTCCTATAATTAAGTGGTGGAAGTTAAGGCTAAGAAACAAAATATATTTAAAGAAAATATAGAAGTACAAGTATTAGGTGAAATATATGGTGACCCTAATACGACATGGGATAATATGATATCAAAGTTGAAAATAGTACGTAAGAGTGTACTTGGTGAGTCAAAGGGACATGCACCACAAGTAAGAAATCTTGGTGATGGAATGAGAAAGTACAGGAAAAAGTGAAGGAAAAACGAATAATCTATAAGTATATATTTGTAAGAATGACAAAAACTTAAAAAAATATACAATAGCTAAGCAAGAGGTTATGAAAGCAGTGAATAAAGTTAAAAATAAAACTTTAAAACGGTTCTATCAAAAATTGGATACAAAAGAAGGAGAAAGAGACATTTATAAAATAACTAAAGTAAGTGAAAGGAATGCAAAAGATCTGATCCAAATAGGATGTATTAAAGATGAATGTAATAGGGTAGAGATATGAAAGTATCTAGGGAAATAAGGTATTGAATGACTTACAAAATTATTTAATATGATATTGAAAACAAAAAAAAAGTCTAATTAATTGAGGGTAAGTAGTCTAATTCTCTTATATAAGACTAAGGGGGATGTATAAAATTGTGCAAACTATAGGGGTATTAAACTAATGAGTTATACTATGAAACTTTGGAAAAAAGTAATAGAAAAAAGATTAAGGAAGGAGACCACAGTTACCAAAAATTAATTTGGGTTCATGCTTAGAAGGTCGACAATAGAA
>JBAMHZ010442136.1:0-10064 GCA_037177395.1 Alpinia galanga | reverse complement strand
GACCATTGAATTTCAGTCACAGTTGCAGCAGTCAGCATACAGTCCTTGGTGGCTTCAACTGATCGAAATTTGACTAAATTGTGATTGTTGATAGCTTGTAATTTGATCTGACCGATTTTAATCGTAATCGATGGCGCATCCCCTAAAATTCAATAATTAGACTATAACTTTGTTTAATACCGAAGAAATCGACTGCCCGTGCCAAAGACACGTGCATGGTGCACCACAGCCACCTGATTGAACTTCCACCGTAACTCCAAACTCGCAGGAGATGGGAACTATCGAGCGCTTCCAATCCGGTTTCGAGCTCTTCAAGACGGAGCTAGGTCTATGAGTAAGTCCCAATCACTCGTAGTCTCTTAATTAGCAAGATTCCATCTCCTCTTCGCACGCTTAATTTGTCGTTTTGAAACCGTATCGATAAACTGCAGCAAGAAGCCTGATCTGTTTGGTCCACTGAAGGAGGGCCAAAGCCCCAAGGTTAGTCTTAATGAAGTGCCAACAGCTTAAATTCATATATATCGACGACGACGATCTAACGAGAGCGACAGCGATGTGCAGCACCTTGTTTTTTGCGTGCTCCGACTCGCGCGTGTGCCCGTCAGTGGTGCTCAACTTTCAGCCTGGCGAAGCTTTCACCGTCCGCAACATCGCCAACATAGTCCCTCCCTACGACCCGGTAGGCTTCTTTGCTCTGTTTGCTCTGTCATGCGATCTCCGAATGCTGTCTTTTTTATGTTTGATTATTCTCTTCAGGTCAAATATGGAGGAACTGGAGCAGCCATTGAGTATCCTGTGGTTCATCTCAAGGCCTTCACTCCGTAGATTCATGCCGTAGTTTCATCATATATAGTGCCTCTAGTTGTTCACTAGAAACGAAACGAGAACTTTAAATATAGACTGATTATATTCATGGCCAGCAATTGGACAAGTATCAGATGCCCTTTTTTCATTTGGAAGGGCATCTCCTTTTGTGGTTGTTTCGTTTATGACCAAGTTTGCTAGAGAACAACTTGACTTTTGAAAGCCAATCGAGATGGAAACATGCAACAAAAAAAAGCATAATAAATTAAAGAAGATCGACTATTAATAAACCTGATGACCACCAACTAGCCATTTTATTCCCTTCATGATATGCACTAAGGAAGAGAAGATCAGAAATCCAAGTTGGATGGTGATGTGCAGGTGGAGAATTTAATAGTGATCGGGCACAGTAGGTGCGGTGGAATCAAGGCGCTCTTGGCCACCAAGGACGATGGTTCCACCAGCACGTAGAAACTCCAGTCCATGCTCTCCATTCTACTGCTCCATGAGCATATTTCCAATCTAATTCATTGATCATATTTCTTTTGGCTGTTTTTGAGCAGTGCCTTCATTGAGGACTGGCGGGTGAAGATTAGTCTGCCGGCCAAGAAAAAGGTGGAGGAGGAGCACGCCTCCCTGCCACTTGAAGAGAAGTTGACCATTGCTGAGAAGGTAACCTCATTGACCTTGACAAAAATCATAAACAAACCAACAGCTATCGACTACGACAAGCTTCATGGTCAAATGGAAACCCTCTTTTACTGACTTTATTATACCTTACTGTTCTCCCCTAAACTTCTCTTATCGCAGGAGGCAGTTAACTCTTCCCTTGCCAACCGTAACACGTACCCATTTGACATTTGTGACTGAGGCCATAGAAAAGGGAGCCTTGACGTTGTTTGGTGCACACTATATGACTTCGTCAATGGCAAGTTTGAGATATGGGAGGCCTAACCTTGCCCTTGGTTTTTAATGATGGAAGTTTAATACTATCTATATGTTTTTTAATGAACCAGACCATGGTGTCTATACTCTTGTGTTGTATAACGTTGGTCCTTTTCTTGTTCAGGTAGAGCTAATCAATTCTATTTCATGAAATGGAATATATATTCAAACAATTAAAGCATAAGCTATGAGTTTGTGATTTACCATGCAAGGGAAATCGATTTACGCCTTTCTGATTTCATTTGAAAATCATGCATGCAACATATTCTGTATGCAAGTTTTGCCAAAAGGTGTCTCCACTTGGCGAGCAGTTGACTAACACAGTATAAATTATTATAAGAAAAGTAAAAATCGATTTTGAAGCGAGTATAAACTCTTTGCTCGGACTCAGATGATCCACCGCTGCACTGGCCAACTGTTCAAGGGGCACTCCTTATGGATTTAACTTTCTTTATCATCATCGTGAAACCGACAGTAAAGAGCACTGGAGGCAAGCATTATCGCCTTTTGTAGTTTTGCCAAAAGATTTTGTAAATGGTTAAATCTTCAGCCGGCCCATGGCCAAGCCAATTTGGGTCCAAACCTAATCAGACTTTATATATATATATATATATATATACACACAAAATAGTTCTAAGTAAATTTTTATTTTTATTTTAAATTAATTATTATTTTTTTATTTTTTTTATTTTTTAATGTTTAGGTCATGTTTGTCCTAATTAAGTTAATTTGTGCTGTGTCTAACACAAACTTGATCTTGTTGTGCTCGACCTAACCCACAAGTTGGTTCACTTTGACCGGCTCAATTTGTAGATTTAGCACAATCCAATCTTTTTTAGATTGTGTCTGACATAGCTCAATTAAGTTGCATGTTTAAATTAGTAAAATGCAATAAAAAAAATTTGTTTAATGAACAAAATGGGGCAGAGATGAATCTTGCCCTTACCCATTGCCTCAAAACTAATCAAATAGTAAAGCTAGAATAATTAGATCGACATGTATCAATTAATCAAATGATAGTAATGCCTTCAATATCGGCCATAGATTTGAAGTTTAACATTTACCAGGCAACAAAGTGAGAAGGACTATGACATTTGCCATGAACAAATATTACATATATAAATATATATATATATAATTGAAAATAAACAAAAATACCATTTTTTTAAAAACAAACCCACTGTTAATTCTTAGTTATTTAACTATCTAATACTCTCTCTTAACTTGCCACCACAAAGGACCATCCTATGCGTAGTGTGGTCCATTGAGAAGAGGAGATTGAAATTAAAGAGCGATATCTTTTGAACCTATTACATGCTTCTTTTTTACTCTTTAATTTGGACCGCCACCAACTGCCATGCATACACCATATCTCATCAACCTCACAAAGCAGCTGTAAAGTCTCCTTTGATTTTAAGTTTTAGCAATCTCCATTTTTATTTGGAAGCAAAACATGAACATACTAAAATAATGGCATCAGACGTAGTCAAAACTTAATATACAAATTTTATGTATGAAGTGATTTTGTGCAAGCAATATATATATTGCATAAAATGGAGCAAGCTAGACTGGTCACTAGCTTATCATTATTCTTTTGTTAAAAGTTTTAAATAGCCAAATAAGTTTGTTTAACTATGTCTCGTGTTGAAATATAGAAGGACGAGTCTTTTTTTAGAAGTGCATGATCCTAGTGAAAGTATTTAATTGGTCATGGAGGATACCTTTTGCTTCTCATCTGATGCTTGTTCAAATTTTTTAGTTCTCTAAGAAAATAAGAGGATGAATTCTTCTCTAAACAGCAGCAGTAAAGATCTTCGATCTTCTTCTCTTGTCAAAGTTAACACACGTTAAAAAATCGCCATTGGGATCCTCGGCTTTAGCCCTCCGATACTTAAGTTAGACCCTTGGTGGTGGTGATGGTGGTGGAGAAGAAGAAGAATAGATCCGAAGAACTTGTCAGGAAAAGATGATGGGATTATGTGTGTACCTCTTCTATTTACCTTTAACGGCCTTTTTGTATGAGGACAGGGAGCGCCCTCTGTGCTACCACCAATGAAGAGATACCAGGTGGCGAGGGGAGAGTTGTCAGGCCGTTATAGAGTGTCGCCTGTAGGTGGAATATGCTATTCCTAGCTATCCGAGGTTCCTTGGAGAATACCTCCGTGTTGGGGCCCCGCAGGGAATGCACAAACTTACCCAAGATAGAAGGGATCTTTTGAGTGGTCCCCTGGTATGACATAGGGGAAGGTTGGCCCTCCTGCCAAGTTGTATGAGCCCTCCTACCGAGCTGTTCGATTTCTTCTTAGCCTAGCCTTTCCTGCTGCGTCATGGGGTTCTGGCTTGAGATTATCTATTATCCTAGCCCTCATGTTCTTGCTCAACCCTCCTCACCTAATTGAGCCGCTTGGTTTCTACTCGACCTCTTCACATGGCCAAGTCGTTCGGCTTCCACTCTGCCTCTTCATGTGACTGAGCAATTTTATCTTCCGCTCGGCCTTTCCACGTAGCCAAGCTGTTTTGTAGTCCACTCGACCTCTTTATTCGCATGGCTTGGAATTGGAGTCCTTATCTATTTTGACTTACTCTTTTGACCCTACTTTGGTCCCATCCTTTTCCAACCAACTGCGTTAGAAGGCCTGGTCATGGTAGTATCACCATCCATACTTTACATTTTTTTTTAAGTATTTTTAGCTTTGCAAAAATTTAATTAGATTCTGAAGTTCCTTTAGTGTCAGTTTGCTAGCTAGATTGTATATATATCATGTATATGGTGGTTGAGCATTAAATTTTTTAAGAAAATTACAAAAACAATTTATGGTTTTCTTCTTTATTTGTTTGTTTTTTTCCCTTTTAATTATTGCTCCCAGAAAATAGTTGAATTTATTTATAAAGTTGGAAACAAAAATTGCAACATGAGGCATTTTTTCCAAAGTGGATGATGCAAGAAGGAAAAAAAATTGAAACCTTAGTAATTAATATAACAAGCCTTACATCACAACTATTGTTTTTTTTTTTACAACAAATAAGATTTGCAAGAAAATGTAGAAGAATTGATGTTTTATTGATTATGATATGAATAAGCTTTCAATTTTACATACAATATCGTCTATTCAAAGCATCAAAAAACCAGTACACAAAAACCAAGATAAATCAATGGTTCTCCAAAGTTTAAAGCTAATCATTAATGTCTCTAGTCCATATTGATCCACAAGTTTATTCCACAAGAAAACAAAACAGCACCAGAGAAAAAAACAAAATACCATTTAATAAATACTGCATGTATACCAAGAGTCAACAAAAGTAACATTACATGTATGAACACATTAATTTTTGTGAACAAGTTCTAAGAAGCAACTGTGTCTTCGTCCCAATAATTCAAACACAAGAGAAAACAACATTTCAATGGAATATATCCATGTGAAACAAGTACAATATTTTCTCACAGGTATAACTATATCTCCCAAATGGATACCTATACGTGATCACTTCACTTCCACAAACATTGAAATATACTGTACTCAATCATATTGGCTATGTAATCAGTTGATTGTTTACCAATTACTGACCTTGATGGTTTAATCTTGAAGCCTGAGAAGCTGCAGCTCTAGTGTCCCTGTGCAGGTTTCTGAAGTCATGATCATTTGAAGAGCTCGCAAGGTGGCCGTATTGCTTTGCCTCCATACTATTTGATGCAGCAGCCAAATATGAAGCAAGTATAGTTATTGGAAGGTAACCATTATTTGTGGCACTACTATTCTCCAATTGGAAGTAGGGATTGTAGTTGAGCTCACTGTTGTCCAATTCCACACCATGATGCCCTAAATTTAGGCTTGCCTGCCTCATATTCACTTCTCTCTCCTTGCTCCTTAGATTGTTAAGGTATTCATGATCATGTGTGCTGCTGATGTTCGAGGTGTGAGGGTTTTCCATTGGAGGAACCAGTGGGAAGATCAGAGGGTCCCCTTGGAGCATCTCAAGGGGGGGAAGCTTGTCAATCTCATGCTGAGCAGCATTGATAAGCCAGTCCACGACTTTGCTGGGTTGGTTAAACCCTAGCTTATCTTGAAGGTCATACAACTGGATCGCCGTCGGAACCGATAGACGCACACGTCGGTCTCTCAGGCCCCTGATGGTCCTCACTTTGCTGTGCCGGTCCTTGCCCCCAAAGGCACGCGACACCCGCACGATCCTAGGGTTCTTGAGCACCGACCAATTCGCCCTTGAAGAACTTGGTTGAAACTTGTCAGTGGCAGGAGTGCTGGTGCCAGCAGCTTGATTGGCGAGGGCTCCTTCTCTTGAAGATTGCAACATCTTAACATATGCAGATCGTGATATGATTAAACTTGCATATGTTTTTAATAAAGTGATTAAGATTTATTGAGTTGACCTTTCATCTAAATAACTGATCCACCAAATATAGATTATGAAACTATCTCCAAAATTCCAGATTGGATATTAATATGAACGCTGTATATATGAACTTTAGCAGAACAGATAGAAGATTGCTAAGAAATTATGAAGAAAAAAAAAACACCGTTTTTCAACCCTTTTCTAGACTCTCTTTCATAAATTATTTGGAAAAAAAACAACGGGAAGATCAGAAAAAGAAAATAAAATATGGTAAATTTCTGAACATGTGTAAAATAAGCGAGAGGAAATCCGCAATCTGATTCAAGATCAGCTACTAATATCGATCTATGCAACAAGAACTTTATCATCTTCATGATCAAAATTGTTAAACATCAATAATTAAGCAAGCACAGATCGCTCGATCTCATATATATTGCTGAAAATTAAATTAAAACATGGAAGAAATGAAGAGGAGTGATATTAACTTACTTGCAAATGCAACACCTCCCAAAAAATGAATAGGGAAGGATTATAAATTCTTCGAGGTTTTATCGCCTCTAAAGATTTAGTCTTTTGTGGCTGATCTCAAACCACAAGCAACACCTTTGGCAGATGCTCTATTAGCAGGAACCCTAAAAGATGGAAGAAAAGGCAGTCCATTTACATACCTGTGGTGGATGTTTGTGCCTATCTAAAGGGCAAGCAGTCATCATATATCCCCCTCTGCATGCTTTAATTGTTCACAAGGGTAATTTGGTCTAAACAAGTCATAGATATTTATTTATGTATAATTTTTTAAACAAGATTATAATATTTGAATAAGTATTCAAACTCAAGTTTCTCTGATTAGTGGCATGGAGATATTTGTACTTGTTCAAGTAATCAGAGACATGTCAACTATAGATGCATGTTATCAAGACATATCATTCTTTTAAACATGCTCAGTGGACAGCCCCACAAAGACCTTCCTAGGAAAGACTCCAAGTCAATTAAACTCTTGGCTAAATCATGCAGCAAAACCAGTGATCCAAGTGCAAACACTTACCTATGTAAGCATTTAATTTCTTGAAGGTCAAACTAGAGAGAATGTTATATGTAACATCTCATTCAAATATCCAGACAAACTTCAAAGATATCAATCATAAAGTGCTACATATTTCCATAGCCGTCCAAGATGATGGTAATAATAACTCATGGCTAATTAAAACACATATCAAAGACACATTCAATTACTTTATATTACTGATGAAACCCTAATTAAGAAGGTACCATGAGACCACATAACTAGGGCAGGGGACCATGCATATATGTATATATGCATATTTCAGAAGCTCTTTAAGGCATGTATCCACCCAATTCCAACGCCTAAATAGGACCACAAAAGGTTGCCAGCCTTCTTTTGCTGGATTACATTTCTGCGTGCAAAAGAAACTTATAGGGATGCAGTTGACTGTGTAGCCAATTAACTCGTGGAAGGTTGCGATCTTTGTTACACTAATGCAACAATGCTTGTTCAGTCTGAACGTTAGCCCCCCTCCTATTTGTTTGAGAAAGAAATATAACCTTGCATAAGGGTGTCCGTAAAGCTTTTAATTAATGGAGTATGAAAGCCTGTTATTGATAGAAACACAGAGAGAGAGAGAGAGAGTCACCTAAACTGAGACTATCCATTTTTTTTTCGCAAAAAAAAAAAAAAAAACGACGAGGTTGATGTACTAGAAAGCCTCATTTTTTAAATATGGTGTATACGTGCAAGTTGGAAGCAGTATGACTTTACAGCCAAAATTACTCGTGCATTGCAACACAGTAGATAGATGAATGCAAGAAATGCTCGCGCAACACAGTAGATAGATGAATGCAAGCATCTGACTAATTATGTCCCTAAATATCAAGTATGCAATGAATTTGATAATTAGTATTTGACAACTATGTACATAAATATAAAAAATGCAAGGAATTTGATAGGTATAAGTATCTGAGCTATTTTTGTCTAAAAAATCCAGGCCGGCCATGCAGATGATGCGGAGAAAAACCAATGTTGTAGGTTGTCATACCCACTTCTAGAGTTCAGTGTAACTACTTGCACAGAGTCATGTTCATTTAGGAGTTGCCTATTTGTACGAATCATCCAATGACGTACTACTGTATTTATACATAAGACTTGTTCCATATGTCATTTGTACCAAGTTATGCGTCTAGCTATCAAATCGTATTCATCATTCTCTCCCCTCTTCCTTATCTTAGTGCATTTTTTTCTTCCAACATAAAGCTGCAACTAGCTGAAAACTGAATAAAGTAGTAAAATATATAAATTTTATTTTTGAAGACACAGATATTTCAGCAGACATATTTTTGCCACAACATGCCAGGATCAGGGTATAGTTTCTAGCTAGAAAGAGTTTTACTAAACAGCAAAATCAGAAAGAAGACATGAATCCCAAAGTTGCTCAAAATTGATGCATATAGTATATCAAGATCACAACAGATACTTCTCACCTCCTCACAAAGAACTAGAAACAAAGGAGTTGGATTTGGGTTTCTTGACAACTAAATGGTGAGGCCTCCTCTCTTTAATTATCTTCTCCTAAGAAGAACCCGACTAAATTGCAATATATACATTTTTTTTTCAGCGTGCAAAAGTACATTTTCAGTCCTGATAATATTGAAGTATGTTAACAGGAGGGCACATGGATGGACTCTGGTGGCCTGAAAGACCTGCTGGAAACCCTGAAACACCAGCTGTCACATGCACATAGGGTTTTGCAGTCATGTATATATATCTATATACACACAGACACGCCATCCATTTACTTGCAGGTTTAGCTCTTGTAGGTAGAGTGAGGAGACCTTTTCAGTTATAAGTAGAGTAAGCAGACCTTAAGTTTTAAGGTGAGGAGTGAGGAGGTGGTCCTGAAAGCAAACAGATCATGCATGTCATTCAGAGGATCATGAAACAGTGAAAAAAAGAAAAGGAAGAGTGCAGCAGGACATGCATGAATGCAGTGTGCCCTTAAACAGACACCAGCAGGTAGCCAAACAATATATATCATAAGCACTGACTAGTCACACTGTGAAGCGCAAGTGTACATGGTTTGCGTTTACCTGGTCTGAAATGGAATTTGCATGTTTTTTCCACGCTTTGTTGATTATCAATCAGGCACTTTTCTCTAGATGTATACCCTTCTTTTGTGTGCGCGCAGCAAATGTTAAATTCGCATTGTAACTGGTGACATGAGTAGAGAAAGCACCATCTGATGTTTCTGAGTAAACAATTATTATTAGAAATAAAAAAAAATCAGTAACATAATTTACTATAATAAATTGTTAATAATTACATTCTTGCATGCTGCTACATCAAATTTAAAGCTTACTAGCAAGTTGCATTAATTTAAGCATACAACGTATATAACTTTCTCAATCCAACTTATTAGGACTATCATTATTTTGATGGGCATTAAAAAAAAGTTTTACCGACGGGCGTTTATCTATGGTGCTCATATGAATTGCTGAAAATGCCTGTCCCCCTAATTTTTATTGCCCAATCTATTCTTGAAGCATTTTCCATCAGGGGTGGGCTAATTATTATCTAAAATCTCAGTAGAGCATCATAAAATAATCACTATACATATGTCTTCTTTTTTTCTTTTTTTTATAGTGAATTTCATTTTCCAGGAAACAAAATTGCAGAGCACTTTGGTACCTAGCTACCTCTTGAACTTGTCTTTGCAATCCTCAAACTACAAGCCAAATCTTGAACTTTATTCTGCAGCCCATTCACAATTGTCAAGCAAAGACCACACAAAGTGATCCCTTGCAACCATCTTCCCTGCAATTCAAAGCCTAAACCAGATCATTTACGTACATAGAATCTTGGTTGATCCAGTCTGATTGGATTTTGGAAAAACAGGGAAAAAGGGGGCAAAAAAAAAAAAAAAAAACCTCTGGAGGTTGCCCCCTTAAAACTT
>JBAMHZ010442116.1:0-10064 GCA_037177395.1 Alpinia galanga | reverse complement strand
CCTTCTCTCTTTGTCGAGCTTCTAGCAGCTGTTCTATTGTCTGCTTCCGCTACTTATTCTGTGCTCCTATCCTTTATAGTATAGTCGAGCTGATCTACTCCCACCCTTTGCTAGTGAATCAGCTCTTTTCAAGCTTTTACGTGGCGAATGGGATATCATCAATAGCTTCCCGGTGGCGTAACATCATATTCTAAAGGACGGATCCTGGTCCCTGGGTTGTGATAGGCCATTACCTTACGGTTCAATCATGGACGCCCCAATTTCGTGCGACAAAATCGAGTGTAACCAGTGCAGTGGTTTGGGTTAGGTTTCCTGGGATGCCAATCCAATACTAGAGTGCTAAAGTCCTGCGTTCTATTGGGAACCTAGTAGGACGAACAATTAAGGTTGACCTTAATACAAAAACAACTCAAAAAGGTAGGTTTGCTAGAATTGCAGTGGAGGTTTATTTCACAAAACCATTGTTAAGGCTTGATGGTGAATGGCAACGTGTGGAATATGATACACAAATTTGCTTCAAGTGTGGTAGATTTGGACATAATAGTTTGTTTTGCACCTTTGTTCCTTCAGAGGAGAACCGAGAATCTACCCCTGCTTCGGAGCATACACCACCACAACAGACCGGCGGCTGCTCGGCGGAGGCGGAGGTAGAAGGTGCTGATTTTGGCCCTTGGATGCATTCTCAGAGACGAGCACGGCGGTCCACTAATAAGGAAAGTTCGAATTCTGTAGGTAAGTCAGGTGATGGAAAGTCAACCGCGGTGAATCAGGGAGAAAATAGGGAATCCCGTTTTAATGTCCTATCAAATCTTCCAGATTCGGAGGGCCAAAATGCCGCCACTAATCTTGGAAGTAGCGAGAATCAGCCTTGTCCTAGCACTGAGCCAGATTCTGTGGTGAAAGAGAATCATGCAAGGCGAGGTAAAATACCAAAATACCCATCCAAGGTTGCACAAAAACTGCCAACTCAGCAGGGAAATATCCCACTTTGATCTTCTTTGGTGGAGGCTTCCAAAACGACTGCGCCTAGGGAATCATTCACTCACTTCTTGTCCTCGGTCTTGGGTTCCTATGTAACCCCCCCCCAAGCCATGCACATGCAGCCCCTATTAAACTGGCTACTAGCAAACCCACTGAGACACCTAAAATTACGACAAGTGTAGATCAAAGCCATAACCATGCAGACTCTGCGACGTCACCCGATGCCACTACAACTCTTCAGCAGTTCTCGTGTCCTCCCCTTCTTCTCATGTTGAAGCTGGGTCGGCCTCAGATAGCAGCACTGCAGGTCCTTTTCTATGGATTCGTAGCACTGTAGCCTGGCTTCTCTGTCCTATCCTAAGCCGAGATTGCGCCAGTCTCATCTCTCTTTACAGGAGTTGCAATGGGGTGGGGAGTTCACTCTTGTAAGGGTGCGGGCCTTACTTATAAGATGGCTCAGTCATCCGACTCCTAATGCTAGCAAGGAAGTTCTGTACTGTACTTCCAATCTCTCATCTTATATGGAATGAATGCGCATTGATCTTTGACTCCAAGAGCAAGAGAAGAAGAGAGAGAAGGAAAAGGGTAACTCTTCGAGTAGCAGGCGCATAGAAGCAGAAGTCGAATGGTTGAACAGAGGATCTGGATTCACGAATTTATCAAGCAAGCGCGAGGAGATTGACTGGCTCATGCCGAGCTTATAGGATCTCGCCGATCTTCTTCCCCATCCCTTCCAGTCGAAGAGTGAGGCGCCGCTTTTACTCAATTCGTTTAAGGCACCCCGCTTGCTCGCAGGTCCTGTGGGCAGGAGAGAGGTCCGAGTGAGATCTTCTCTTCTTTTTAGAGAAAATAATAGCGGTGCCAACTAGAGAAGAGAATAAAATAAAGAAAGTTCCTCTTCCCATGAAGAATCAAGCAAGGGAAGGATCGTCTTCTGTGATATATTAAAGAAATTCACTCTTCAACCCGCAGAAGTGGAATCAATGTTTTAGCGCCGGTCTTTCATATAGCTTATCTGGTTTGGTCCCCGGATGGGATTGATTATAAAGGGCAGACCTATGAGTACTCCCTTCTCCCAGCATGCCCAGCCCCTCAAGGAAGAGCTAGGCCGAGTTCGTTCATAGAGCACGCCCCCCAGCCTTCTTTCGTTGGCCATTCTCAATCACTCGTTCCTCGGATGGCTAAAATGAGTGCGCATTGATCTTTCCTTCTACCATGCCTTGTAGATTCTTTTCCTTAATCCTTCTACAAGTGGATCTCTCTTTATATAGAGATTGATAATAACCCACACTCCCAATGAAAAGAATGGCCTAAGGGATGCTAGGAGGCATGAAGATAGCGCGCTAGTGCTCGAACTCTACGGTCAGCTGCTTTCTAGTAAATGGCATGAAGCTAGGATTGGGGAGCGTAGGTGACTAAGATTCTCCAGAGCAAGTCAGTCGTGAATTCACTCCATATACTCTTTTCATTTCTCCTTCTTTCCCGTACGGAGACCGTGTCGCCTTCCCGTCCGAAACCCACCTGGACAGTTAGGATTGCATGGCATGCGTCATATCTTCCCCTCCGTCCCGAACTTAAAGGAGAAAGTAGTGTAGTCTCCCCTGCCCTGGGGTTCTACCATTAGCACAGACAGAGAGTCCAGTACTTTTGGACAGACCTTATGCTTCCCTTTCCGATGAGGGCAAAGATTCAATTAGACCAGTCCAGCCATGCCATGTGAAAAGAGAGATAGTTTTCCTCCCCCGGGAAGGTCTAGCCAATTCACGAGGATGAAGAACCAATCAAACTAAACCGCCGCTGACTTTCTATTTCACAGTAGCACCACACGCTGGTCCGCTGGCTACGCTACAAAGATTCCTATCTCTAGAGCGCTTACTCGGGTAGGGTTCGGAGGCTCACTCATCGGCTTGTCTTCGGCTCTTTCTTTGACACAGTGACTGGTCCTTACTGGGCACAATCAGTATGAACTGAGCTATTCCAACACCCTTTCTCCATACGAGTGAGGTAGCGGAGTACTATTAGCTTGAGAGCCTCGGAATACCACTGAATTCTTTGATTTTTATTTTGATTTAAAAAAACCTTGTTGATGTTATTGCTTTTGAGCACAGGCTGGACCGATTCAGGTTAGTCAGCAAATTAAAGAGACGAGGGAGGAGAGGACACGCCAACGAGGCTCTAAGGCTACCTGGAAAGAGGATTTGATTCAGTATTCGGAGATGATGATAGTAATTGTGCCTGAGTTCAGTTAGTTTACTTTCGAACCTACGAAAGAACCCGGACAGAGAAGTTTTTTCCATTTTCTTTTAGCCGAAGATGCCCTTCTCCTTTGGTTGTGCCTTCTGCAGCTTAGCTTAACCACCTCCCTTTTCCGCACGGCACCGATCAAGGGAAGGGAATTAGTCCACCTCCTCTTGCTACCGAAGACTCAGAGTTCTTCCTTTCCCACGGGTCTCTAAAAGAAGGAATGCTAGTGAATCGCTCTCACTCGTTCCTAAGTCAAGTCTCTAAGAGTACTCCGTAAATAATAAATCCAAACCTTTATCGAAGAGCATTAGCTTCCTCTAAAAGGGGTCGACCAAAGTCTCTATTTTTCCCCTAAAGCTCGGCAACTTTGTTGGGTGCATTTGACCTCCATTGTATAGTCAAATGTGGATGTAGTGTGTGGGCATTTTTCCTCTAAAGAGTGTACGTTGTGTGTTTCATTCCTAAAAGGGGTCGACTCAATCTTCTTTTCCTCTAAAGAGTGGATTACTTTTGGGTTTCTTTTCCCTTAGGGAGATGCCCACTGAGTCAGGGCCACACCCGTACGTACTGTGAATGCAGTGGAGCTTGCGCCGAAACAGAGTACACTCTCCCACCCCACTGACTCTGGCATAACTTGAACGAGAGTCTAATAGAGCACACTTTGACTCAAATGACTATCCAGAGTCATCAACATCATATACTTCTCCATCGCAAGAGCTTAGAACAGAACCCAGGCCTAGCATTTATTTGCTATACGCGGTACGTTCTACCTTCTGAGCCTTATCCTTCTTTGATAAATTATAAATGTACTTAGTTTAGTGTCAAGAAAGAGAGGCGTCTTCTTTGACTTAGCCCTAGTCTACTCTATCTAGTAAAGGTAATACGAGTGGCACTCCGACTCTTGAGATTCGAGATCTTATCACTACTCTTAAAGTATTCGACTCTGATTGGACATGCAAAAAAAAGGTAGGGGCGAAAGCCCGCCGCACCGTCCGATTGGATCACGACGAACTCTAACTAATTATAATATAAGAAGCCTGCCGCACCAGCGAGTCAATTTCCAGAGTGCATGACCATGGGCCGACTAGACATAGCCAGGCGCTAATCGAATCCTTTCCTAACCTCTACTGAAAGGGAAGCGAAGTCGAAGCGAAGTCGAGCAACAGATCTAAGGTTCTCGCTGGGACCAGCTATCGCTTCAATTGTTGGGTTGGCTCGGGCCTATCCTCTGCTTCTACACTCACTTATTCTTTTATTGCCTGATTGAACGAAGGAGCAAGCGATAGCGTCGCCCACTGCAACGACTGCCTGCCTTATCAGTGCTGACTCCTTCCTATGCTTGCTATCTCCCAATAGCCGAAGCCGACTCTTGACTACGCTTCCTAGTGATGCTGATGCAATGTAGCAACTTTTCATGCTACTTGAGTTCAGGTCTCCTAGGTGCGGAGCGGGCCGGCAAAATCTATTTATTCACTCTTGCGCAGAGTGCCTAATTTGATCTCAACCTTTATGGAAGTTCGGAATTGGGACGCTGACAAGAACTAAACTCAGTGGGCCTATGATACGACTCTTCAAGCTTTCTTATGCAAAGAACTTTTAACATCCGTAAAAGCTGGGATTGTAGGATTTCCCCTAAAGTGTGTTATCTTTTTTGGGGGCGAGTTCAGTTGGAGCGAATCCTCAAAGCAACCTCATTGCCCTGAAAGAAAGCTCAGTAGGTGGATCTTCTTTCCAGGTCGCAGGTGGAGAGCCGGTTGATTCCGGTGATTCTGTTGATGAAGCTGTCAATGAAGAAAGACATGGTTGAGTCAGTCGAAGAAGCAAAGGCAGGAGCAAAGGTATAGACACCAGTCAATCCAGCAGCAGATGTTGTAGTCGACCGAGCAGTCGATCCTGTCGATTCAGCAAAAGTAGATCTAGAACCAGCTTCCCCACCACTACCTCCACCAACAGCAGCATAAGGCCTAGTTCCAAATCCTCTAGCAGCAAAGGTAGTCGAGCCTACAGCAGCACTACCTAAAGTAGCAAAGCAAGTAGCAGCAGTGGAAGTCACAGTAGTTGTTGCAGAGTAAGCTAGAAAATGACCAATCCCACCCCATCTAGATTGGTGGCGACTCGGATGGCATATGATTAACTAGCGCAGGAGAGAGAGTGAGCCTTGGCTTTGGCTACTTTACTACGACTACGCTATTCTATTCAAAGCAGAGAGAAAGTTCTGTAGCGGATCTCTTAAAAGATCAATTCGGATTGAAAAAGAAAGTCTCATCAATTTCATATTTCGTCGACCAATCCTTCCTAATTCACATCTAGGTTGGGGGAGTTTAGTGAGCGAGGAGAAGAGAATGTGAGTTTTTAGCTCTTAAAAAAGAATAAATTCAATCAACTACAGAGCTAGGAATTGAAGGTCGCGATCAAGTCGTTCGCTTCTATAGCGGTTCGTTAATATCCATCTCTAAAGTTGTTCAATTGATCCATCAAGGATAGAAGAAGGGGTCTAATTTACAAGCCGATGAGTTTTCTAGTTTAGTAGATCTATAAGAAATAGGAGATGCTTTAATAGATTTAGGGGTCTGGTTAGGGACTAGAAATTAGCGGAAGGGAAAGATTGTAGACCAGATCCAAGAAGAGGGCTCAAACTCCCTTTTCGGAATCGGCAGGCAAAAAAGTAGGTTATTTTACAGATCAATCTCTTATGTAACCTATGTGATAAATGCATTGAGTCCTGTTTGAAGGGAAGGAGCGCTAGCTCCTCTAAAGTAGTGGATCCGGGAGAGGGTTCGCTAGCTATCTTCCACGAATTCCTGTTCAAGTTCGATCTTACTTGCCTGCACTTTCACTTTCAGTGCACTTTTATAATCTAATTTTCGTGAGTAATGAGAATCGTATGCCATTACATTCACTCTCTAACCTTGTGAGTGTTGTTGTTATGATAGATGAATGCTTATCTTCTTCTTTAAATGTCCGGTTCAACTTGGAAATGCACTTCCTATGAAGTGCGACCCACCTTCACTCCATTGAGGCGGACTTCATACTCTTTGCCTCTTCTTTGATTTGAATTCCCGACTGGTATCAAACCAGAGAATGGTCTGTGACACCTCTTTATACTTCCTGTCTGAGAGCGGGATTCGCTTCAATGTCTCCTCTAAAAGTAAGCCGGGAGCTCCTCCTTTCCTTGGTTCTTTTCTTATTTCCCATTCTAGCAAAAGCACCCCCCGTCCTTGGCCCATTCTTCGACCTATATCTAGAGCGGGGGCCTGCTAGCTTGACCACTATTAGTAGATCTCTTTCACCTCTGAACCAGCCTTTCCCTTTCTTTTATATTAAAAAAGTATGGTGGACGGTGTAGTTGTACTAGTAGTAGAGTTATCAGAAGTACTAGTGAAAAGAGTTCAGGCAGCCGCTTCCCTTTATTGAATCATACGAGTCTACCAAGCCCCCCTTCGGTTCGTGGAAGGCGCGAGTGAGCGGTAAGTCCTCCTTGGAACGCAGTGAATCGACTTCAAGTTGAAAGACGGCAGGTGATGGGGATTATTCCATGAAGAAGGACTGTGGGGTACGGGTCTCATAGTTAAGAAAAGAAGCTCAGTCTGTGATTGATCTCGAACCTGAGAAAAGGATAAAGCCTAGCCGGAACCTTTGAAGAGATTAA
The DNA here is from genome assembly GCA_037177395.1 of Alpinia galanga. Lineage (NCBI taxonomy): Eukaryota > Viridiplantae > Streptophyta > Magnoliopsida > Zingiberales > Zingiberaceae > Alpinia > Alpinia galanga. The sequence continues at coordinate 3,190 of JBAMHZ010442116.1, read as the reverse complement.
ATTGGTTCAGTGCCAGATCTGAGTCGATGTCGATTAAATCATCTGCTTCTTAATGCAGCCTTTTTCTACGTTCTATCATAGAAGATACGGTTCTAGGAGATAGGAGTTAAAGATAGGACCGGGTCTTCTCTTTATCACTCTTTCCCTCAGCCGACTTAAGTGGTCTGCGAAGACTGCATCTGAGGCAGGCTTTTGATTTTATACCAATGCTTCCCTGGTGATCAAGACAGCAAGGATTGAGGCTGGGGCATAAGAGTCGATAGCAGGCTCGAGGGGTCTCCCTTTAGATAGGCTCTCAAGTCTCAGTCCGGACTCCCTAGTCAGCGCGGAATAACTCCTTTCTCAGTGCTCCGGTCCACTCTTTCTTCTAAGCCTTGCTGTGCGTAGTCTTGAAAGAGCTAGAATTCTACCAGGCACAAATAAGCCCACGGAGCGGTCAGAAAGAGACTTAAATCCTCATATGGGGCGCCGAACGTGGCTGAGGACAAAGTCCTCGGTCGATAGCTAGTCATCTTTTGAAGATTAGCTACTGCATCCTCGGGCCTCATTCGACGGAGTCGGGCATTGCTGCCTTCCTCTTTGTACAAGAGAAGAGGAGACTTGCTCGCCGATTTGGACTTCTTGGCATTGTATTTAAATGTAAAGTCTGCCTCATCCAGTACTGCAGAGGCTAGACGAGAACCCTTTTCTCTGTGGCAGTCTCACTGACTGTGGTCTTCCCCGAATTCTACCTAAAGTTCATGTTCACCGAAAGGTTCTTCGGAAGAAGGATGCGCGTGCGATGGGTCAAGATTTGACCTGTCTTGGCTATCGCTTCACTAGATTGTGATGCTGGCGAAGAAGGCCAGTGATCACAGCCTCTTAAGTTCGAGAACATCTTATCCGCAGTATGGCAGAGAGGTTCTAGGGCTCGGAGAGGCAGTATGTCTGATTGACAGATGGGCCCCCCATCTCTGGGAAACTCCAGTGGACACAGTCATACGATGGAACATGGAAGGAGCGATGAATGAACTTCCTAAACAAACCTAAGCCCACCCCCCGCCCTCGTTCGCTCCTAACATTCTTTTATGAAGCTCCCCTGCTGCTACGGATTGAAAAAGATTAAGAGATGGTCTCGGAAATTAAAGGACTGAGGGAATGGAATGAAAGGATCGGATCAACTAAGAGGAGAAGGGAGTCAAAAAAACCTTATCGAATTCAATATCAAAGTGTAGTTCGCTATCGCTCGAATTTAATTCTCTTCCCTTCTACGCTCCGCCCCTCTCTTTCTTTCTCTTTTCATAGTTGCTTTCATTTTTTAAACTTCCGGTTTCCCTGTCAGCGTTTACGCTTTCATTCAGGATGAAGATCTTACAGCAACCGGAGCACTTACTAAGGTCTTTCTTTCGCGGGGGCCGCAGCCCCACTATTGCGAAGCAAATTATCTTAAGGGACGAACATAGTGACGTGGAGGTGCCTTTTCGTCCTTCAAACAATCTAGTCATTGAAAGCAAGCACAAAATCTCTTGAGAGAGAGAAGATACGAACATGTCATTTCTGTGAGGTAATTTATCACACTTCCTTTTAATACTTGACTATTGCGAACTTAAGGAGTTGGACTCTTTCCTTATCCTTTCTTATGAATTAGCCTCTGAATTGCGCCCGGCTAAGTCAAGCACCCCGAACCCTCGATAAATAAGAGACTATGAGTGGAAAACAAATATCAAATAGGTTCGTTGAAGTATACTATAGTGACGGACGAGCGATAGCGACTATAGAATACTTGAAGGCCCAAGGAACCGACGGGTTCGACTGGTCGCCCTTAATCTAAAGTCATAATATTGTTATGAGATAGTGCTTTGCCCAAGAAGTAAGCACTTATTTACGACACCTACTGCGACGTTGAGACGGGTTCGCCCTTAATCTAAAGTAAGTCAATTTAAGGAGAAGGACGAGTAATTATATTTAAGTAAGTAAGTCCGATAGTGAACTAATCATATTTAAGTAGAGCAATAGCGACGTTAAGACGTTGCGGGATTTTATCGAATGGTCGGTCTACAGGAGTTGGTTAGAGCAGTGGTTGGAGTACCTTAAATGGTACGCTATGGTCGCTCTTAGTGATCAGGTTACCATCCACGTCGCTATCGCTCTCCCCTTGATGCACCTGTCGTTAACCGAGGAGGGCGGATTCTACCGATTTGGTACGTTTCGGTCTCCTGTGGAAGTAGTATGATATGGTTGTGGGTAAACGTACGAGTGATAACGACGGACGGTAGATCTGTCTACGTTTTGTAGTAAGTGCCATGTTAGACCTTAAGCTGCGATAGCGACGTGCTTCCCTGTCCCCCTTGGGGGCCTGGGTGGAGCGTAGTTCTTTGGTCTCAGTGGAGGTACGAGCATCGCGACGGTAGCTAATGAGGTCTAGGAAACCTGAGTTATTTGACTTGGGTCCACTAGACTAGATCGGAACATAAAGCCCTATCCTTGGCTACCGCTTGCTTGCTCACTGCCCTTGCAGCAGCTAGCTTTCTGGCTACTGGACTACTTGCTTGCGGTTTCAACCTTCTTGGCTATGCGACTTTGCTACCGGTCCTACCGACTACATTCGCATCTAGTGCAGTGGCTTGGAAGCAAGCTACCTTGACCATCTTCCTCAGTTCTAAATAATCTACTGATTAAAGGCAGTAGTCGCGGACTGCTCCACATTCAGCCACGCCAGAGTGACTTCCGAAGCGCTACGGACGGGACGAAGCAGCCAATAGCAGGTTATTCAGAGCCAGCCCAGCAATTGGAAAAGGCTCAATTCTTCCATAACATAAGGGGGCGGGGTTGCGCGCGAGCCGAGTGACGTAGGTGCACAAGAGTACTTCGCGCCACAACCATCTCTTTTTTATAGGTTCTATGGACCGATGCCTGCTGCTTCATCTGGTAGAAAAGATTCATAGATATGCCTGTAATTAGAAGGAAGAACCGCCATAAAAATCTTCCTCGTGTTGAGTCTGTAGCAGAACTATGAACGGGAGCTAGCAATCCGGACCGTATTGAAGAGGTTCCTGAGACACAGCATGAAAGAGTCAAAATATTAAGAAGCGAGGTCAAAGAATGAAGAAGGGGTAGAATTACTGAATGAATACGAGCTGTGGCTAATACCCGAGGCATAAAAGACGCATTTTCTACGGGATCCCGAAACCACCAGCCACCCCGACCTAAT
>JBAMHZ010442115.1:0-21635 GCA_037177395.1 Alpinia galanga | reverse complement strand
GAAGTCAAAGCAGCTTTGATTAATAAAAATAGTATAGGTGTGGTAAAGTAATTTTTCTTTGGTAAAGTAAAATGATGTAGGCTCATCTATACTAGATATGTTTTGATGCCAATTTGGGGTTCGAAGATAAATTGCATCTTGCCACATTCATATCTTCATGGATGCTACTAGATAACCTGATAGCACTTACTGCCCATTCTCACCATTTAAGAAGACGTTTGTTTTTTTCCCCAAAATAAATACTCAATCTAGTAAGTCATTTAATATAGTTGCAGCATCTCTCAATGTTGAGAATGTAAATGTATTGATCCTTTTCCAAACTGTATAAGTTCTCAGACTCTGACATGATATTGGAACAGCACTCTCCTTCTTAAGTTTCAATGGGACTTCAATTTTGTAACGACTAGACCAAAATCAATTCACCTACCAACCCCAGTTTAGCAGAAAGAGAAGTGTGCATCACCCAAGTTTTTTAGACTAACTGCTGGCATTTATTATTTTGATTTCTCCAACTCTAACCCTATAAAACAACTAGTTCTGTCCTTTTCATTAATGCTCCTCCAACTACAAAGATTCCAATCTTTTATGTAATCTTTCTACTGCCAACTTAAATCCAGATGCCTCCAACACCTCTTCAGAACCTTTGTCACACAAAACCAATCATTCAGTTTCTGTATTCAATTCCTGAGTTTATACTTGATATCTTGATTAAACTAGTCCCTTCAAGTAAATGTCTCTGCTCTCAGAGAATCAAATAAAGCCCATATGTTGACAAAGAGCAACATCTCTTTGATCTTGATGAAACTATTTATCTATGCTTCTGTCTATAAAATATGCATGCCTGGTACAAAAGATATGTTAAGATATGAGTTTGAGGCAGGCCTTCTGGAATCCACTCATAAACTGATGGCCTCAATATATTGTTGCCTAACCATTTCTACTTTGATTCCTAGCAGGATGATTTTATAATCTAAATGGAGCAAAGGGCTAGATGTCATCTATGCAAGAAGTCATAGGTTCACAGGAAAACAATCGGCAAGAGTATCAGCATGGTTTGTCTCTGAGTGCTTGCTCTATCTTTGGCATGCCAAACAAGTTGTGGGTTTTATTTGACACTGAGTTTGTTCTTCCATGACAGACTAGAATTCGCTTGCAGACGCAACTCAAAGAGTCGTTTCTGAGCATGCATCAGTTCTACCTACCAGAACAGCACTTGATTAGTTCTCTCGTTTTGGTTGGCAACTTTATGGAGCTTGTGGACCACTGACAGCTAATGGAGTGGAACATACCTATCTATTTATATAATATTCAAGTAAGTTCGCTACAAATCAAGTATAAGCATATGATTAAGTCATCTTTAAGTTGTTTAATACGTGAATTAGTAGTGTTTGCCAGCACCTTTTCGGAACCTTCATGCATATCTTATTTGGAGAAGATGGAGTTAGGCATATACGCTGCTATAATAATCTTGCATAGAGTACTTGAATAGCGTTTGGTTAAGTGCAGTGTTTGTTATATTTGTGCTAAACTTGTTTTTTATGAGAAAATCAACTAGTATATAATTTGGTCTAGCGGTAAGTTATAAAAAAATTTAGCCAGACGTTAAATGTTCAATGGCATTGTTGGGAGGGATAGACTTTAAATGAGAACCAAGAACACAATAAAATGTTTTTGCCCTAATAATGCATACTCGAGTTCTGAAATCCTTTGGTGGTTGTAAAAAATTCATAATGTGGAACCTTGGAATACTTTTAATTATGTACGATAATCTCATCCATCAACGTACCTACCTTGACGAGCAGTTCACTAAATAATCGAAAGTCAATTCAGTCTAACTCAAGATAAGGAAAATCCATCTTCCAATCGCTTTTGACCAATTCAATTGGAAAACTACAATCAAAAGGGTTGACTTCAAAAAAGAAAAACACTGAATGGCACCATTAAGATGTATTTTGTTCAATAAGTAGTTTAAGATAAGAAACAAGGGATGCCCCACAGTAAGATGTACTTAATTCACCTAAACCCATAAATAAGATTTCATTTTGTGTTATTTAATGTAATAGGAATGTAAGGATAAGCATGCATGTCAATTATAGTACTAGAAAATTTGTCTCATTGATGCCATGCCGCCTCTGCCACACTGTTTCTTTTAATTTATTTTTTTTCCTTTCAAATTCATTATCTCGAGTTAATTTTAATTAATATTTCTCTACCAATCTGTTCGCTATCAGTTTTGCGTGTGATCTTTCAGAACTCTTAAAAATAATGAGTTTATTTAAAGAAAAACTTCTTCTTTTTTGTTAATGATGGGGTTGATTAAACCACCACCATCATAATTCATTGAGACGGCATTAAAAACTAATGGAGCTATTAAAACGTGCATGGCCATGCCAAATGACTCCAAGCCCTAGCCACGAGGTCCTTTCCGACAAAATAATGGACAAAACTCTGCTATGGAGGCGACATTGCTTTTGGTTTGGCCCGTCATGTTTCTATAAATTTGGAACCCAATTAAACAAACAGCTATAACGCGCTAACTCACATTAACTCCATTTATTAAATAAAAAAAATTATATTTTAAATGTATGTAGTTTTGTCTTTAAAAAAATATTAAAAGGTTGTTGATAAATACATAAATACCATGCCTCTCGTGGACCCGCGCACAACCAACTATTCCCCACCCACAACCGCAGCCTGCGCTGTAATGTCCATTAGATGCGCCACGGAAATCCAACCAAATTTAAATTTTATCGTATCTATCGGATCAACCGGTTAATGAGCGATAGGATGTGGGTTCTATTTATAGAAAGAAAAAAAAAATCTTATACAGACGATCCAACCTCCGGGTGGGTCGAATTTGAAAACATTTGAAGGGGTCCACTCCCGTCTCTGCCCCCTTTTTAAGCGACCTCCCCACCCTTCCCTTCCGCCCCAATCGGCCTGATCCCATGGCAAAGGGTGGCGGCGGCGGCGGGAAGCTGAGCAAGCTCAAGTGCATGATCAAGCGCTGGAACTCGTCCGGCCGCATCACCGGCTCTACCTCCGGCGGAGAAGCCTCGTCCGCCGCCGGGGCCTCCTCCCGGTCGCAGGACGGCGACGGGTGGGTGCACTCGTCGGCGGGGTTATTCCACGGGGACGAGGTCCCGCCGGGGTTCCACCCGGTGTACGTTGGCAAGTCGCGTCGGCGGTACCTCGTCAGCGCCGGCCTCATTGACCACCCGCTCTTCCAGGTCCTCGTCGAGCGTTGCAGAGACAACGCCGGCGCCGCGATGATGGTGGTGGGGTGCGAGGTGGTGCTGTTCGAGCACCTGCTGTGGATGCTGGAGAACGCCGAGCCGCAGCCCGAGTCGTTGGACGAGCTGGTCGAGTTCTACGCATGCTGACGACGGCATCGGAGCGAGCGACGTTTCCGCGGTGGCGGCCGCGACGCCGTCACTAAAACATCAGAAAGAAGAAACTAAGCAGGAGGGGTTATTTGGATAAACCTTTTTGTGTGAGGTTGATTATGTAAGAATGCATAACAAACAGTGGAGATTTCGGAAAATTCGGAATTGCAAAAATGTCCAAAGTATGTGTTAACCAGTTTTAAATTACTATTTAGTCCCTGTACTCAAGGACACGTGTGTAATTTTATCTTCGTGCTTTACTCTAATTTCTGATATTAATGTAATGTGGCAAATTAAATTGTATATTTTCCCCCTTCCAATGTGACTTGCTTGATGTTTATATAAACGGTGCATTTAAGTTCTCAGGATTGACTTGGTTGATAAGTATAAAGAAGTAATTTTTAAGTGAACAAAGATCAATTTCTAAAAAAGTTATAAGTTTGGGTCATCGATTGATCTCCTTTTTTACATTTATCATACCTGAATTTTTGATTTATTCTCTTCTTCGATAGGGGTAGCTAAGGAAGATCACTAATGTAGCGATTCGATATTTTTTATGTAAATGATGCATCTATCTTATTGTTTTATTATTTCTATAGACTATTACATGACTATGGCTAACAAGTATGCAGTGGAAAATCTCAAAAAATAATTTGAGTTATCCAAGCTTAGCTAATAGGAAATTAAGTATTTTAGGCCATAAGAAATCTATATGAGTAGAATTTAGGCCATAATGGTAAGATTTTTTTTAAGTAAATAAGAAGAAAATAAATAGTCCAAAAACTTTCACTATATGAAATCTCAAAAAAGAATCTAGTGTATACAATTTTATTCTATTTTATAAAAAATTATTTTTAAAATTTGAATTCAAAATCATAATGTAAGGCTCTTCTTCTTCTATATAAATAGGAAAACTAATAATAATTTATGCATGAAATTTTAGACAATTCATGGCCAAAAATTAATTGCCACCTTAGATTACTCACTACACGAAATTTTCACTCTAATAAATAATCAATTTAATTATTCCACGTCAATTGGGTCACATTTTTTAATTTAGTTTTTCATTTTTATTTATAAAAATATTAATAGACTTGTATCTCTTTTAGGTTTTACTGACATCTTCTCACCGATGACGACGTTAGGTTAGGTCAGGCATCGTGCTCCTCGATGGGGACGATGAGCACGTGTGGTGATCATGGTATTTCATTTCCCTGCAATTATAAAAGGCTAGTAGGTCATCAATTATTTAAGAGTCGTGTTTCTTTTACTCTTTTTTTAAGAAACAACTTTTTAGGAAAATAAAAAATAAAATTTTTTAAAATAAATATATTGAAATGGATTTGACAATTTTTTTGTTTTAATATATTTAACATTTTGAAACACGGACAACATACAAGGATTAAAAAAAACATTTTTTTTCTTCTCATATTTATGGTTTATTTGGATTTTTGTTCCATGGGCTGTAGTTAGGTCAGCTCGGCCACACAGCCCAGGTAAAAGGAGAGTGTGGGCCTTAAGGTCTAACAATGAGTCGATGTGAAAAAAGGAGCAGCCGTTGCCGTCTCTCGTCTAGTCTACTTAACTATTTCATTGTTCAATAAATCCCAAAGCTTAGCCATAACAAATTTTCTAAATATGTAAAGTGGTCTTTCCATATGATATTTTACATATTATTTGCATCGTAATAAAGGATTTAGCGCCACATTAAAAAAAAAAAACTGGATTAGAAGATAAACAATATGAAGCAACCAGCAACATGATTCCCCTTAAACAATGTCAAATACAACATCGCTTGTAATCTGCAAAACGGGGAGGAGTCCCCTAAAACAAGTAAGGAATTGGCAATTCCTTCAGCTCGCAAAGTGAATCCATCAGATCTCTAGCATAAAAATTGTCACACCTAAACGACAACAATTCGGTTTAGAAAGTGGAAGTTCTATCGAACAATTCAATGCCATAGTCGACTGAACAATTCAAATTTCCAGGCGTTGCTATTCCTCAGCCCCAGTTGGATTTCCTTCTACAATGGCAAAACACAGCTTAGAATAAATACATAGCATAGCTGTGAATTGGATAAAGCAAAGACTTACCATCATCGACGAGGCCCGCCGCATGCCGCTGCATAAACTGGAGGATGTACTTGAATGTCTCGATCTCACAGGGGATCGAGAGCACTCCCTTGTGATTAAACCCGAATTCCTCCTCAGCTTTCTCGAGCAGCAGCCTAAACACCGGGAGGCTCAGGTACGTTGTCGGTATTACAAACCTCCGTTGCTCTAGTCCTACATAAACAGGGCAGTATCCCTTGGGCACATCCGGAGGCGCCTCCGGGCTGTGGCAGCACTCCTCGTCTGAGTCCCAACACGCATTCTTTAGCCGCTTGTCGACGAGGGGGGGAATGCCGGAAGTGTTGGGTTGGTCTTCCTTTGGCCTAAGCGCGATGGGCTGCCATTTCTGAAGTAACTCTCGAAGAATCTGCCTCATGCCGGTCGCCTTCACTCCGTCGTCGCTCATGGTAGGTGATGGATTAGGTAGGTGTCATCGACTCTCTGAGCTCTAGCCTTTATAGCTTCGACTGAACAAGAAATTCATTCCTTCATGGTACATGAAAGAGCATGTAGATGCTCAAATATGTAGAGAGAGAGAGACCATTAGAAAGATCCAAACAGATCGGATGGTAGAATTTAGTATTTGTTTGCCCAACAAATAAAATGCTGGAATATGTTGCGAGACAAAAGGACAGAGGTGATTAAAAACATTTCTAATCGCATTAGAAGAATATCATTCACACCTTAGGAAAGACACTGCTCACGGCTTGAATAGGCGAAAATGAATGGAATATTGGGCAGGTTTGACAATTTCACCTAAATGGCTTCGAGAACAAGATCCGCTTGCATCGCGCCGTGGCAACGCAAGATTTATTACAAACAAGTAATGAATATCTGACAAACTAGTTCATGGTTAGAGCATGAGAGGCATGTTTAAGTATGAAAGCGAGAAAACAGAGATGTGGATTTAGGTAACATGGCACCACATGATGGCGGCGAGACGAGCTCTAAGGGGAATCTTGTCGAGTTCTGATAAATATAGAACAAGATTATATGTTTCGATGACTAAGTCTGTATACTGAGACCACAGATTGAGATCCACCATGTGAGGTTCCTGCCATTACTTCGTACGACAAGTACCTGTTACGTTAATGTAATCTGATAAAATTCTCCTTCTATCACCACTCATCAGTTTCTGAATGTGATCGTGGTAAAAAATCTCCAGCTGGAATCAGACTCCAGACATCCCAGCTAATAATGAGCTAAGAAAGCTTTCTACTCCTTTTGGTGCTTGACCTTCGATGGCAGAATAGTAAAAGTAATGCAAAGAAGGGTCCAGTTCCACACGTCAACATGCATACTGATCGAAATAAGCGATGCATCCCCGTGGGGTAACGCTGGCACATCCGACGCAACACAGAAAGAGGGTAGTTTGATCGAAATTTATGCCGTTTCACTGATTAATTATTATTAACTTACAGCCTTAAAAGATAAACTTTAGCAAACATGAGCGCATTGATACGTCAATTAGTCTAAAAGGCTAGAAAAGAGATGAAGAGATAGTTTGGCGGTCATAATGTGGCTTTGACTAGGGAGTGTTATCCTTTTCAAAAGGATAAAAGATGGAAGTTTTCAATGATCACCCACTGCATCAACCAAATAAAGGCACTATTAGCCTCAAACCATCATGGATCATTGCACTCGACCAATTCAAACTAATTAACAATTTTATAGGTAGACCGACAACTTGTAAACTGATGAAGCGGAATAAGGAAGCTTGTCATGCTAATGATCACCAAAGATCAAGGGTAAGAATATGAAGTAGCCTATTTGTTAGCAAATACAAATGTCAGCTCGCCAGCGTGCTCTAAGTTGCTAGAGGATGTCTAATTAAGCCACGACCTTCATCCAAAACGAAATTGTTGCTGGTGAAATGTGCACTGGAGAAAAACGGCTTCAGATCATAGATTTCATGTTCTTGAGCCTGCATCAACGAAATTTATGATTAGAAATGTTCAACACAGAGGAGAAACAGACACTTCTCTGATGTTTTACCTTGTTCCTTAGTTCTTCCACTTTCACCTCTATATGTGTCAGACGGGCAGTTGTGCCTGATACGATTTGCTCAAAATACAGTGCGTCTTTCACAAGACCACGTAACAGATGCAAGAGAAGCTCATTGTAATCCTTCTTGAAGGTCATATACTTCATGAAACTCTGCAGAAGTTCAAGAATGAACAGAGATGACATGAAGAATCAAACATGACAAGGAAAGATGCAGATGTGATCCATATCCTATAAGAGAGGGGAATTATTGCTTAATAGAAAATCTACTGCAACTAGTTATATCTGTTACTCTTTGATTGCCTTTAGCATTGTGACCAGGAATTTTAAGAGAGATATAAGCTGTTTGTCATACCTTTAGTAAAGTTTTTTGGACGCCAAATTTCTGGCACGATACGAAAGAATCAAGCAGGACTCGTATTGCCATGTCTACATCTTCTTGAGTAACATAGCTCCTCAAATGCATTCTTGCATGTGCTTCTGACATTCGGATCATGGATTCAAAGTGCCTAACTGCTATCGGAACCCCTTGTCCATGCTGTAACAGTAACCAGAAAGCTTATTAATTATAAAATCCCATGAGGTATATGACAGGAATGTAACATTCATAGAATAAGTAGAAGATGCAGGCTTGCTATAAATTCTTACAGATGATTCTCGGCGTAGTTCAGCATAAACAATTGTTAATTTATCCAAGTCAGCATCATGTAACTTGGGGAATACATTTAATTTCGCAAAAGTTATATATTTCTTCAGCATGTCTTGAGAAAGAATCTGTAGTAAACAGATTATCATATATACGAGCAAAAAAGTTTTTAAGGAGAGAATAAATCTGAAAAAGGTTACCTCTTGGTCAACTGGTCTATCAGAGGCCAGAAAATCATCTTGTGATATGCTGGCAGGATGGTCTTCAAGTGTAGCGCCCTTTGGCTGTGATCTGGCATGGCTGTCTACAACAAAAGTAGCCAGCATTTCATCAGTGATGGGATCAACTATATCCTGCAACCAGAATTTCCCATGGGCAAAGCTGATAAATTGACACCATCAATAACCTCAACCATAAAGTATGAACTTTGAGAAGGAATAGTGACCTTAACAACACACAGAATGTCGAATCGTGATATGATTGGATCTGTCAGCTCTACATTTTGGGTGAACGTCTTTGATGAGTCATATCTAAACATACAGATGGATAAGGACTCAATATAGACAATTGCAGTCATATACCAGAAGAGTGATTGTTACCTTCCTCCCATTGGATTTGCTGCGGCAATGACACTACAACGGGCCTTGAGTGATGTAACTATTCCAGCCTTTGATATGCTGATGCTTTGTTGTTCCATGGCTTCATGAATACTCACTCTGTCATTCAGTTTTATGTAAAATACCAATGACAAAGAAGACTAATAGGAATGTGCACATATTGTTGGTTGAATATAGATAGCCAGCAAAGGAACTAACCTATCCTGATCATTCATTTTGTCAAACTCATCAATTAAGCATATTCCTCTATCGGCAAGGACAAGAGCACCACCTTCAAGAGTCCATTCCCTTGTAACTGGATCTTTATGCACTGCTGCAGTAAGCCCAACTGCAGAAGCGCCTTTACCTGTTGTATAAACAGCTCTATGGCCTGTCTTTTCCACATACCTATTTGAGATATTGTTCAAACATTGATATATGGATTGAGATAAAAGAATGAAAGAAGAATGACCTGGATAAGATCTTACTTAAGAAATTGGGATTTTGCAGTTCCAGGATCACCTAGCAGGAGAACATTGATATCACCCCTAACCCGATGTTTTCCTTCAGCATCCTTCCCTTGTCCTCCAAACATGGCAAGTGCAATGGCTGTTTTAATGTCTTCATGACCATAGATTGATGGCGCAATAGATTTTATAATCTGTGATTCATTTGTATTTAAACCAAATGTACTTATGAAAAGGAAGAAAATACAAATAAATATGTCAAGTAACAAACCCTTTCTCCAATTCTTGGATCCTTAGACAGTTTCTCAATCTCAGCTTTGTCATCATCAGTAAGTTTATAGGCAGAGAAAAGATCCTGCTTTTTAGCAATATGGTTAGCTTCAACCACTGTAGCGAACACAGGAAATCCATTCTTTGTGTTCAAAGATAAGTCAAAGTTGTTTGTGTATATGCCTGTGACCTCCTGAAAAAATCATATTCTTAATATCAGAAAATAACCATGATTTGCACAGTTTCAACCATATATAGACATAAACAAAAGTTACAATTTCTTCTCCAGGTCGGGCACAGTCAATCAGATCATTTAAAAGTATCACTTCCTTGTATCTGGGAAGCCTACCAGCGGGGACAATTCCAGGACTTTCCTGAAGGGTAAGTTTTTGATAGTCCCTGTATATTGTCTGTGATGGAAACAGTAATACTTAGTAAGATGATACTTAAACTTGTTATGATAACTAAATGCAAGAATCAATGCAAATTAATGTGCACCGAGATGCCACACACTATTTGAAAAAGAACTCACTTGTTCAACATTTATAGTGAATGGTCCTTTCGCTTGGCACTCAGGGCAAGATCCCACTTTAACTTCAGTATAAGAGTTCTGAAAGAAAGGGCCAAGAACAGCACCACATTTGTTGCAATCAAATTTCACTTGCTGTAACTGAGGAAAAACTCCAGACCGCCGAGTAACAACACCTCCTATACGAATCATTGTGTTAAGGTGGATCTGCCTGTGATGCAAAAATTCATGAGGATTAAACACATCAAATCTCATTGCAAAAGGAGAGACTGAATAGCTTTTTCTCAACAAAATAAAATCCTACCTAATGTTCCGGATTTGATCATACACTGGCAAATTAGTTATTCGCACAAAAATCTTTTGATGGATGTTTCTATAATTATTGTGAAGATCAAAAACAACATTCCTAGCAACTTCCTCCATAACTTCAAGCACAGATTGTGGAGCATCAGCCAACCATATGGCAATATTTGGGTGAATATATATGAACTGCTTGTAGTCTATCTCTAAACTGCACTTGTTAGCTGCAAAGCCAAAAACAACAGTCAAAAACCAAAAAACTTTAAGTGTGAAAATTGAGCCAAAAAAGAGAGACAAATCATTAGGTTGGTATGGCAATACAACTCAATTCATATAATGTTTCCAATCACTTAAAATTCTGCAAGTGAATTAAGCAATTACCTAAAACCATCTCATTTATCAAGCGGATATATTCAATTTCACGTTCATTTTTAGGGTTCACATAAGTAAGAAGAAACTCTTTGAATTTCTTCGCAATAAATCGACGAACTTCATCTCTTGTGACCCATTCTCTCAAAGTTCCTTGGACGCGATACATACTCATCTCACCCTCTTCATCATATTCATCCTGTTAAATCAAATTGAGTTGAAAATAAAATATAGTAAACAGGGTTTATAGGAGGAAAAGAATAGACGAGAAACTTCAAAAATCAGAAAATATGGATGTATATACTACCTCATATGGATCATCATCTGTCTGATCGGTCATTGGAACATCCTCTCTAGAGTGTCCTTGTTGGGATCTTCCTGGTGAACTTTGGGAGCCACCCTCAGTGTCATCATTTCTTCCACGAGCTGGTGGCCTAAAATCAGCTCTGAATCTTTTTGGACGCCTGATGTTGGTATCATCATCTGTGTCTGTACCCAAAAAAAAAAACACCTCTCGTATAACTAGGACTGCCTTAAATTAAGTTAATGTATATGTGCCATAGGAGAAGAATGAGGTTGTTCTGACATACATAGTGCGTGTCATGTCAGTCTTGTTCTATGTCTGCTGCTAGTAACACAACCTTATTATATAAAAAATATTTTTTTTGGCAACTTACCCCTTGATTCTCACAATAATCCAGGAAAAAGATAGCAAAAAGGGTGCATAGCCATCCTATGTTAAGTGGATATATTACCTCAGATTAATGGTGAGTTATTGCAAATTTGTGATGCTATAAGGTATATTATTAACATAGAGGCATTGATCATTCTTCAGTGAACCAAACAAAATTAATCTGTTGGCCTGATGAACTACCAAATAAGCAATCATGAACTACCAAGTAAAAAAAGATGGACTTGCATTTGTGGAATCTGCAAGGAAGCAGCTGAGACATCTTAATAGTGCAACATTCTGACAAAATAGTTTAAGAGTTTGTTTAACTTGAAAATATATGATAGAAAGAAGATAGGGAGGATAAAATGTGTACTATTCTTTCTATTTCCTTCCTAACTTCTTTGCACTCAAAGCTCTCCAACCAAAAAGATCATAAACTAATGTGGAACTATGGATAGGTAAACATTTAATAATCGTATGGGAGCAGTAAACGTTAAATGTTAAAAAATTATACAGAGATGTAAGTAGGTTAATATTAAATAATTTTGTGGCACAATTCAATGGTCACAATTAAATGGAGCCACAATGTAACTCTCTTAGACGTGTTTACAGAGTCATTATGAAGTATTAATTAACAAGTTTTTTTCGATACCAACAAAATAATTGAATCAGAAAGCACAACTTCTAACATAAACTAGTACGTTCCCTAAGTGAGTATAGAATCACCGTGCCAAGGTACACGAATGACATCTTTTGAAGGCCAAATTAGCAGTGGTAAGGGTAAAACCAAGGCATTGTGTGTGAGTAAATGCAGAACCACCAGGAACATGAAAATAGACAAAACTACAACGGAAGATAACACATAGCTAAGAATATGCATCGATTCTAACAAATATATACCTTGATCATAGAGCATCTGGGGCAGCTTCCGATCAAGGATGCCGCCAGTGCCGGTGCCGCCATCCCTAGCATCGAGTTCCACCTCTGCTGCCCTCCTATCGGCCATTATTTGGTCCAGATCCCTCTCGTCCTCCATTGAGTCGTCGAGCCCGACTCTCTCATACTGGTCTTGATCATCCATCCGATGGTAATCACTGCAGCCCCACCGTCCCCGTCCACATCAGTAAAGTCAAGAAAAACAGAACGGAAAAAGACTAGATTTTGGGTACCCACTCCATGTAATTATCGTTGAACAGATCCTCCCCTTCCTCGTCCTCCTCGTTACCGTCTCCATCGCCGTCGTCCCCAATGATATGGGGGTCGACGGCAGCCTCATCCTCGTCAGAGTAAGAATCGGTGTTGCGGCTCGTGTTTGGCGGCAACCGGTCAGTGCTGAACCCAGCGGAGGTCGGCGACCCGGGAGTCGATGGCTGGTTACCGGAATCATCCTACACGAAGACCGCGTCGTCAGAAGACAGGACGGATTGATGAGATCAGACAGCAACAAACAGGGAAGAGAATAAAGGACTAACCATCGGGGAAGGCACGTCTCCTTCTATTCCAGGAGTAACGAGACGGGACTAGACGCGGCTCCTCCAACTTCTACTCTGAGAACCCCGGAGCACAACTAGGGTTTAAGTTGGGCAAGCGAGGAGACGAAGAAATGGAGTTGACGAATTGGCGGGAAATGTCGACAATTCCCGCGCTTCAGCGTGGTAGGGGCATAGGAACGTCGCCAGTACCCGAATCCTCTCTTTACCCCATCCGATCCGAATCGTTTATTATTATTTTTATATAATTTTCAAAAGAAATATTTCCTTCACCCATGGACAATGTGAAGGCTCTGAGATCATCTCCAACTGAATCCTTTTACATCCTTTTAGAGCTCCCAGAATTTATTCGGATGGATAATACAGCCATGTTAAAATCTTAAAGGGCAAGGAATTGATTTCTGGGTTTCACTGTCAAGCTACCGATGACTCCATATTTCTACATTAGTCACCTTAAATTCCTAATTTACCCCCCTCCATACGTAGGGGCAGTGATAGGGGACCACTAATGTGACGGTTCCATATTTTTTTTTACATCATTTTAGTATAAAAGGGATACCATTTATTCTCCAACCGAATCCAAAAATTTGCACCATTTTAATGCAAATTAAACTTGCACCAAAATGGTGTTTTTTTTATATTTTTTTTGTTTTCTATTTTATAAATTTAGAAAATTATTTTCTTTAATATAATATATTATAATATTAAATTTATATTTAAACTATTCTTAAATATTATAAATTAATATTATTTAATTTGTATTAGTAATTTCATAACAAACACATAATCAAACATTTAATATTATAAAATACATAAATATAAAATATGTAACATATTAAGGGATGTATTAATTATTAGATGTTTATTAAATTTAGAAAATTATTTTCTTTAAATATTAGATGAATAACTATTTTATAAATTTAGAAAATTATTTTCTTTAAATATTAGATGTTTATTAAATTATTTCCATTAAAATTAAGAAATAATGTACTAATTTTTATTTTCTTATAACTAAAAATATAATATCATAAAAATTAGTTATTATGTACTTTAAAATTATTAATTTTAATAATAATTATTATTATCACAATAAAAATATTTAACAAATTAATATGTACGTCGAATAATAAATTATAATATGAAAAAATAGAATATTCTAAGGAATATTCTTTTTAGTATAGAAAATGATGTATATTAGTTGGAGTTGAAAAAAAATTTAGTACTAAAGTAACACCAAATTAGTGTTAAAAATATGCCAAAATGAATTTCATGGTTGGAGTTCGCCTGAGTCTGCAGGCGCCAAACCCCCCTGGGTTTGGCCCGGACCTTTTAGGTGTGTTGAGCCCAATTTATGGTTGAATTGTTTAAACGAACAGATTTTATCCAATTATAGAAACGGTGCTTTCAATACTTTTATCATTTTCATAAGTTTTCTTCATGGAGATTAATAAACTGTTAATTTTACTCATTTAATCTAATAAACTATTTAATTAACAAACACAATAATTTATTCGGAGGTCACAACACATTTTCGAAGTGTGAAAATAATTTTCTGTAATGCAAAATAAAACTATATATAATAGATCTATCAATATGGTATTGATGAGAATTTCATAAATCAAATTATCCTTTTAAATTGAATTTATATATATTTAGCTAATAATAACGTTTGATTCATTTAAAAGTTTTAGAAATCTGTTGTATTAAATTCGGCTGCGATTTCCTGGGGCATTTCCAACGCAATGATTGCACGTAGAAATCATGTTGAAAAACAGTACGAAAATATTGGGGAAAAACTTGTGTAATGGAGATGCGGGGAATCGAACCCCGTGCCTTTCGCATGCAAAGCGAACGCTCTACCATATGAGCTACATCCCCGTTTTGTAAACTCTGTAAATTTTTTTCTATATATTCATAAATAAATCAGGGATTTTCCCGCATCTTTGCTCGATGTATTTGGCAAGAAAATATATGCATAAATCCCACTGTATTTTTTTCACTTTTATTAAATAAATAGCCGTGGACACGGTCATATAATATTTAGTTTTTAGAAAATTAAATGAACGTTCTTTATTTTATTTTCATCAAATCAAGTTAATTTTGCCCATCATGCATGACAAATAGATGTAGCAATAATAATAAGCTAACAAAAAATTATTATTTAAAAAAAAAAGAAGCCTCTATAAGATATAAATTTAACTAAATTGTTCAGCTGACTTACTTTATGGTAAGCAAAACTCATATTTTAAAATAAGGTAATTAATTAATTAATTAATTTTTCCTTTGTTAATTCATAGACAATTATTTTTTAGAAGAAAAAAAAAACTTTAATCTTTCATTCATGAATAAGTCAAAATGAACCAATGATTATGCTTCTGGAGACCGCTAATGTTCACCCTTTCAACAGCCGGATCTTTTTTCTATGTTGCTTCTTCTTTTTTTTCAAGAAGCAAACCAAAATCGGCATATAATTTACCTTCTGAAATCACCATTTAAAAAAGTCTACGATGCAACAATAAAATATTCATATAATTTATCAAGAATCTTCAGTTTGAATTCTAAATTCAATCTATTTACTTGGATTTTTTTTCTAAATGAAATATTAATCTTAGAAAAGTAAACTGTTAATTTACTTTGATAACTAATGAAAAAAAAAAATAGTTGGACTAAATTAATCATCCTATCAAACAAAAAGCTTGGATAACTAATATCAACTTTTTTTTTTTTTTAAGTTTTCCAATTTAGCCAATTGAATCGGCCAACCCAAAGACATTGCCAACCTTGTCGCTTCCTGACGACTTCATTGACTGATCAGCGGCGCATCTTACCTCATACTCTTTCAAGCACAAGATCGAGCTGTCTGAGCTAGTCAAAAATTAAAAAAAAAAAAAATTATTTGGGAAGCCTGCTACTTCCAGCCCGCGCTTTCAACTTCTCTGTCCCACCATTTGGTTGAATTAGATTCGGAGGCAAGCAGAAGCGATCCCCACGACGGTTTGTCTCACCTTTCAGCCAAATCCACCACCATTTGCGTCGCCGATGTCACACTGCAATCCCACAGGGCTCCCACTCCACTCCTGATGGACTGTATCGCAATCAGTCGAACCGATCCTCTCCGATTTTGATTTAATTACTGTCATCCCCACTGCCCTGTCTCTTTTGGCGGCATCAGTAGACTTTGAATATGCTTTGTGGTTTATTGCCTTGGCCCTCCTGCCCATCCGCAAGCTTCGAAGTAAACTTCTTACAATTTGAAACATTAATTAATCGAGTTAAGAGATAAGTATGGTACTCAACTCTACTTTATTCGCATATCATGGATCTAACTTTGGTATTAATTAAAAAAAAAAAGAAACTTTTTTAGTGCAATTAAAAAGAAAACTTCGAGGAAGACTTGTTTAACGTTTAGGGACGAAGAAAGCTAGCCTTCCCTAGATATATATATATATATTTTATATTATCTTTTTCATTTGCAATTGGATGAATTCTTTCCGTCGTCTGGGAATATTTCTATTATTTTAATGAAATCCACATGCTCTTCGCAGAAAAACAGTAGTATTTTGAAAAAGCTTATAATTTACCATCAATAATTCTTTAGATTTAAAATAAAAAATCATACGAATAGATTATTTCGAAGAAGCTTTTTCTTAGGAAAGTACAGAGCGAAGTCTGGTAGATTTAGGAAATTACCATGGAAATTCTCTAGTCTTCGAAATTAAGAAAAAAAAAATTTGTTTATGTATGATGATTCCAACACGTGTTGGCAGTGGCATTGGCAGCCTTGGCAGAACCTTTCTCTGGCCGACAAAGAAAACTTTGCCCAAAGAAAAAACAGAAAGTAGACTCTTTGAAGAAACGCGTGAGGAAATTGGGACATTGCGTTGGAGTTTGTGTGGTCCATGCCAGACAATTTAAAATACGACAAGGGAATTCTTGACCTTTGGAAATGTATTATTTTATTAAGGAAAATAGCATCGATCTTATCTCCATAGACTCCGGTGTGCCGAAGCTAAGGGCTTCTTCCGTAGAGAATTGGGTACGCAAGAGGTTGAGTAAAGTATATTTGAACGTGTTTCTCATGCGACTTCGACTTTGTCTTAGTCTTTGTATCCTTATCTTGGCTGCTATTCCTTTAATTCAGCTTTGACTTTTCTTTTAGTTTTTTCTCTCCACGTAAATCCTGAATCTGGGTCGTCTTACACATATCCGGCAACAATTTCTCTTGGAGAATAAAGATGGATGTGTTTTTTATTATCAATTTTTAAAGGCATGAATACAACCAAATTTGAGCAGTTAGATTCCGTGAGAACAGTTGCATATATGGATACTGTAATCCCCTGCCGAAAGGGGCACTAAAAATTCAATTCCATCACATAAAGAAGTTTACAGCAGAATTTTCTTCGTAGAACAAGATCTCAGCGAGGCACCGCTGCCTCGGAGATCGAAAAAAATAAAAAAGAGAGTAAAAATTTGTCTAGATCTTATACAAAATACACCAGGATTTTCTTCCCAAATTAACCAGGAATAACTCCTCCCTATTAATCAGAAAGATTACCTAAAGGAAGATAATTAGAAGATCCATCTATGACATGGAACTGAAGCTAAATCTAAAAGGCAGTGGAGATCGACCGAAGTGCGTATCTTGAGCTGTGGATAATTAAGATGGCATCGTGCGTGGAAGAAAGACCTATTTGCTGCTCTCACAACCAGGTTCTTGCTTCACAGCTTGTCTACCCAAGCCAAGCCAAGCCTGGCCGTCTTCCGGCTTGCCTGCGTTCTCCGGCGCCGGCGAGCCACGGGCGTTGACTTGATATGGAGCCTTGATGTTAATCCTGGAAGGAAGTATCGAGTTATAAATTCATTGCAAGCTCTTCACGCACAAAATTAAAGGGAAAATATGCAGCGTGGTTCATGGAAAATTAATTATAATCGACGAATGCACACCTATCCTTCCTCTTCTCCAGGAAACGGTGCAGGGAGTTTCTCCTTGCTATGGGCATATCTATTTCAAATATTAAAAAAATAACATTAATTACAATCATCGAAACAAATAAGTTATTATGGAAAACAGATCTGGTCATGTTCTCCATGTTTTGGGGAGATTGGAATGTCCTCGACCAGAAACTGTTGCTGAAATTAAGCAAAGGGGAATGGAATAAATAATTACCAGAAGCATTAGGCTGAGCAGCTGGCTTCTGCGCCGGAACCGGCGGTTGACTGCCGGTGGCTGAGGCAAATTTTTGAGCTGCAAGATTGCTGTCTTTCCCTGCCATTTGTATCAGATCCCTGGCCTTCTCCTCCGGGAAATCGTCGAAAACCAGCACCTTGCCGTTGTAAAAGATGGTCAACTTAGCCTTCTCCGCCTCCCTGAAGCAACCAAAGCAGTTTCGATGGAGTCAGTTTATTTTTTGGAGCCGACAAACCCCCATCCCCCAAACAAGGGGGAAAAAATTGCAAAAACTGAGATCTTACTTGTCGCTCGAAGGAGTCTTGACAGATTCTTCCTTGGCAGGGAAATAGAATCCTGCGTGCTGTGGAAATAATTCCATGGATTTTAGAGTATTATTTTCTGTCTTGCACTGGTCCTCAGTTGACACATCCACTCCTGGTAGCAAACTCAAGGTTGTAGGAGCTCCATTTTTCTCTGTGGGGAAGAGAAAGATCCTCAGAACAACCAAAAAGAAAAAAAAGGAAAAAAAAAAAGAAGAAGAAATAAAGAATTAAATCTTGCCTTTAGGTTGGTGGTGAAGAGGCCTAGGGGCCATGCCAAGGCTGATGCTTCCGAAGCTCCCCTTCTCCTTCAAGTACTGGCTCAAGCGGCTGCATGTGAGAGAAAACTGAGACTTGACCATCTTCTCTGCCATTATTGTTCTCCTTATCGACGCCCTCTCCGTGCAGATCGTTTGTGTTCTTTTAATTGAACCCTATCCCTTCCTGTGAATGACTGAACACCTCCATGTTTTCCTGTGAGTTCTTCTCTGTTTTTGTTCTTATAATGAATCCGCCGGCCAGTGCGAGAGGAGGAAAGAGGATTAGTTAACAAAGGCACGTGCTGAATTGTAACTATTATTTATTTGCAAGCCCCTTTTTAAGTGGGGAAGAAATATTGGAGGAGAAGGAACACGTGTTCTACTTTACAAAACAAAGTCCAACATGACAAGTAGAAAAAACGCAATCTATATACTACTCGTTTATTCATCGTGAAAGGTTGAACGGCTCGTAATTTTTTATTTTATTCTCCGCAGTTATCCGCCAGGAACTACTGCGTTCGCTATGAACTTTCATATCCAGCTCATTTAAAGCATGCAGTTGGATGGATGCTTAATTAGTGCGGTTCTGAAATCGATTGGGAATGAATTGTCCAGCAAGTCATCTCCATCACGGTTGGTACATTAACTCCATCGACCAGCTTGGTCGATCCCACTCGATTCAATAAACGGGTCCATACTATTAACTCTATATTCAGTTGGTTAAGTGAGAAGCAAGAAGAGGTTAATGAGATCCACATGGCTGTGCCACTTAATTAGTAGGCATAAGCGAGCTAGTTCAATCGATTGAATGAAACCATCATCATTTTACAGTGTCTAAGTTAGCATGGCCAATTTGATTCACTACCAACGCGACCTTAACTAGTAACTTTATTATTTTATTTTTGTTAATTTCGAAGATAAATAAATACCCTTTTTTTTCTGCACCTTTTTATATATCGATCTTGTTCTTTAGGTTGTTTACGAAACGTAGCATTACTAACACGTGACAGATATGGGCCATGCAATGTCCTGAGGCTTGCTTCCGATTTACTTTACTTTAGATTAAGATGATTGTTTTTTTTTTATTATTTTCCACAGCGACAATAACCAAATAATAATAATAATAATAATAATAAATTATTCAGCGAGCTAATATAACGTAATGATATAATAAAAATGATTGTGAGCAAACAAAGATTAATTTCGAATATTTCAATATTCAATTTGAACGAGTCAAATGTTGACGAACATGCAATGGAAGATACAGTTTGATCCCGACGTGTCGGCCACGGGACCAAGCCAAAGAAACAAGTGGCTGTTTGATCACGTGTTTTGGCAACTTCTTATTTATAAATTCAATTATGACTAAAAAATTCAATCAAAAATATTTTTTTGGTTCTAATTATGGAACTGAACCGGAAACGATTCGAGTTTGATTCTTAAATTTTTAAAATTAGAACTAAATCATAATTGAATTGAAATTGTAATTGGAGCTGAGTATTTTTTTTATTAAATTGAAATTAAATATTAAAATATAATCTATTTTTACTTTTAAATAATAATTGAAATCATTCAAAATTAAATTTTTTATTGATATATCATAATTATAATAATAAATATACATAAAAAAAATAAAATCATTTAAAATTTATATTTTTTATTATTACATCATAACATGCAACCTGTATAAAAATTAAAAAATTTAAAATTTAAAAAATCCATTGTTGCATCACAATCATATTAAAAAAATATATACAAAAATTAAATTTATTTAAAATTTAAATATATTCAAAATTTAAATTAAAATCATGCAAAATAATAAAAAATAATTAAATTTTTCATTGACAAATTACAATTATAATAAAAATATATATATAAATCAAAGTCATTCAAAATTTAAATTTATTAAAAATTTAAATAAAAATCATCCACAACAATCAATATGTTAAATGATCAAAATTATTTAAAATTTAAATTTTTTATTAATATGTCATAATCACAATAAAAAATATACACAAAAATTAAAATCATTTAAAATTTAAATAAAAATCATACACAATAATCAACATGTATAATGATCAAAGTTATTATAAATTTAAGTTTTTTTATGTCATAGTCATAACAATAAACTATAAACATACATGAAAAAAATCAAAGTCGTTTAAAATTTAAAATTTTTATTGTATTGTTACAATAATCAATATGCATAATAATCAAAATTATTTAAAATCCTAATTATTATGTCACAATTAAAATAATAAATAGTATATTTTATCATAAATTTTAAATTATTTATAATTACTTTTATACCTTCATAAAATAATCTCTATAAATATTACTTCAAGTTCATTTCTCTTCCCAGATTAATTTTCACTTATTATTTTTTATTGTCAACAGTCTCTTTATTTTTTGACTATTAATTTCTCTCATATTTAATTTTTTTTCTTTAAATTTTTAATTTTATTTGATTTCACTTATCAATTATATCCAGTAATAAAGACAATATAAGGTTGTAAAATTAGATCTAATATTTTAAAGGTATATTTAAAAAAAATTATTTACCATATGGTTTAATTCAAATTAAAATAAGGTGGAGAATTTGAGATATTTAGAAAGTATTTGAATAATAAAATTTTAATTGAAATTGGTATTGATATAACACAAACTCAAATATCAGAATTTACATCTTCTAATTATTCTTCTCTTATTATTTATTCTAATGAAAAAATAAAGAATAATTAACTAAAATGATTGTTATTGAATATTTATCTTTTTAGTTTTGGTAAAAAAAAATAGAATTTACCAATTATTATTAAAATCCTTTAAATCCTTCTACAAAATGTATCTCTAGAACTACTACTACACATACAATTCATAAATTTTATAAAAGAGAGAAAAATAATTTATAAAAAATTTTAATGGTCAAGTTTCTATATGTAATGATATTTGGAGTGATCATTGACAAATATATTCGTATATGATTATTACTTGTCATTGGTTTGATAATAATTAAAATATACAAAAACATATCATTGCATTTAGAG
>JBAMHZ010442094.1:0-10068 GCA_037177395.1 Alpinia galanga | reverse complement strand
GTGATTAGAACTGTCAGTTTAAATGAGACCCATCGGATTGGTCAATTTCGTCAAATAATTTAAGTAGATTGGGTTAAAATTTATCAATCTAAATTTGTCACGGGTCTAAAAGATCAACCTGCATAGATTGCAGGTTAAGATGAACCGACCCACGGCGGACTTGGGTTGACCTACGGATTGAAAAAAATTAAAAGTCATATTTTTCAAGTGAGATATAATGATGCAATATGTCAAGTTCAAAACAGAGTCATTCTATACTTGAAAAAAAGTATACAATCTTTGATCACAACGGTCAATAAAAATGAATGCACGAGAAAATAAAATCTCTAAATGCTTCTTATATTCCTCGAATCCAACTGCAGATAGTGAGACGAGATTGATAGAAAAGAAAATGCGAGAAAAATTTTATTATTAGAAAGCAACTAACTAGAGATTTGAAGAAGAAAAAAATATCAAATATACAATACACCCTATGTTACTAGAGAGTAGAGAGAATATTATGATGACTTCTTTATGCACTATAAAGGATCAAATAATTATAAATCAAATTTGATGAGAATAAAAAATTTGATATATAGTAAAATTATGGCCCACGGAGCGGTCCGCCTAACTCGCAACCTACCTTGGGTTGGATTGGATTGGAAAATTTTCAATCCGTCGAAATGGCAAGCCGGTTTACTTCTACCCATTAAATGTTGAGTTTATAACGGATTAGCCCGCCCCGCCATGAGTCAATCCGTTTGACAGCTCTAAATGTGATCATCTGCCTATTCAAAAAAAATTTTTATCAGTCATCAAATTAAATATAAAAGTATTATTCTATTTAATTTTATAAAATGATATAGATTTTATTATATTTTTTAAAAAATTAAGTTATAAATTTAGAAAATGCTAAAAAAATTAGAAATATAAATTTTAAATGTGGATATATAATTTTACTCTTGGAGTTATTAAATTCATAATTAGGTAATAATTTTACCTAACTTTATATATTTAGATTCAAAATTTGATTAAAAATAGTCGTAGAATAATTTTGATTGAAACTATTATATAATTATTTTAAAATCAATTTTATTCAGAAACTCATGAGTGTAAGTGAATATTGATAACTTTTTAAAATATATCTATATTTTAAATTCAAATTTAAATATCCAAATCCTCCCAAGTGCATTATTTAAAATTAATTATAAAATAGCTATACAGCTAGCTAATTCTTAATAATTTTTAAAAGTTATGACATAATTTATATAATTTTTATTTTCTATTATTTTTTAAAATATATACATTATTTGATAAATTAAAATAGGATTATCTCTTTAATGATCCTTTGAAATTTGTCCATCCATCCATGTAACAGCCATTAACAGTGATGGCAATCTACAATCATCTTTTCCTCAATTGGTCTTTAACTTATACTTTGAATTTATTCGATATATAAATCAGGAGTAGATCATCAACTCTTGAGATTAATTAAGCAAAATTCAAACATCTAAATTATATATAAAAAAAAAAAACAAATGTATATATATATTATCTATCTGTTTATTGACAGTTGAACACTTACAGGATTTTTCACAACAATGATGTTTCTTATGTTAACCTCCAATGTACATTTAGTTCCTCGTCTCCCTCTCTACGTGTTGGTTCGAGGGATCTTGGGAAATTTGAACAACACATAATGCAATGCTAAAATAGTAGAGCATTGTAACCTACTGCAGTTCTCCTTGTAGCAATCAATAGGTCCTCACAAACTTTGGTCGCCATCTTTTCCACACCAAATGGACATCTTCTCCAAACATCCAGTCCTTCATGACTCGCTTCAAACCTTTCTTTTCTGCTGCTCCTCGGTTGCCTTGTTCTGTGTCTACTACAGCATTCCTTGGAGGAACCTGTGGTGCTCCGACTACTGAAGCTTCCATGATTTCTTGGACCATCCTACGCACTTGACTCATTTTAGGCCTGTTCTTGGGTTGCCGCAGTAGGCATTTATTAGCTACAGAAGCAAGCTTTGCTGCAGACTTTATCAAGTATTCGTCCCCAAGCCTTGGATCCACAATTTTTTGAAACTTTTTAGCGTCTGATAAGAACGGTCGTATCCATTCTAAGAGCTTTTGTTCGCTTTTCGGTCGGTGTCTATCTATCGGAGGACGGCCGGTGATGAGCTCATATAAGAAAACTCCATAGCTCCATATGTCGCTCTTAGCAGTAAGACGACCGGTTTGCACGTACTCAGGAGCAGCATATCCCACAGTCCCAACGACCTGTTTAGTTTCAAAAGAAAAGTAAGGAACAAGGATAAGCGATACTTAACAGCATACCCTGAAGAAATTCTCTCTGCAAGATATAGAGCCATGACATCATTCTCTTTCTTATGTAGCAATCACGCAGTTGAAATCTCTTCCTTATATATCGATAGTTAGTTGGAACGCATGCAAAAAAACATGTATGAAAATGGGTGGAATAAATAGCGTTCAATCAAACTTTCAAATGATGCTTTATGTTCTTCTATTTCTAATTAGATTCAATGCTATTGTTCTTCATTAGTAACAGAAACTAAGCTACAAGTTACAACCAGAATCTACCTTAGTGTTCACTAAAGGAACTTACTTACCCTGAAGATTTAAGCAGGATTAAGATCTTTTCCCTACTCTTGTAAAGCTAGGAAACACTGATTCCTGACAAATTATTACATTTAGCTGCTAAGATCCATAACGCGTTCCCCTAAAATTATCAACTATCAAAAAAAGAACACGTAGGAAATGGGACAATTATAATATTCATTTAACAGCTTTACATCCACTTGTATATACTAGTTATGTGGAGACATTACAATCAGCCTGGTTAAAATTTGATAAGTTGAAGTTGTAGAATAGAGAAGTTTCAAATATGGAAGACAAAGCTTGTCCATGAAATTCTAGCTTAAGCTTTAATATGAAAAGGAGGGTTCAAGCTATTGTAGAAAAATCAAATACAGCCATAATGCAATATAGCAACGAAGCTGATGAGACTCAATTGGGGTGTGGCATCACTTACTGCTGTTGAAACATGACTGATTCCTTCTGTCGGTCCTTGTCTAGCCAAGCCAAAGTCTGACAATTTTGCATTCCATTCTTCATCTAATAGAATGTTGGACGATTTGAAATCTCTGAATATAATCTGTCACGTGGCATAAAATAAGCAACACAATGGGACAAAGTGAAAGGAAAAAAAAAAAAAACCAAGAGAATCTGAACCCCATTCAACAAATAACAGGAAACGCATGAGCATGAATGTGCATAATGTCAGCCAAGACACCATGCAACATAGCATTTTTCAAAAATAAAACAGAAAGTTGGCAATTAGGCAATAGTCACCAGTCAAAAATCTGAACCTAAACATAGTAGATAATGATGCCAGAAATCAATTGAAAAGAATAATAACTTAATTAAAAAAAACATGGGAATGTTTATCCAGAAACCAAGATTTAACATGTTTAAAGCTGTACATATTTAGCTCGCTGCAAAGAGAAAATTAAGCAACTTTCAGGTCATCTATTCCAAAAAGTATAAAAAAATAAAAAATAAAAAAAGCAAGCAAGCAAGCACAAACTGTAGGAAGAAAAATAACTCCAAATTCATCACCTGATACCCAGCTGACTACAAAAACCAAAAGTTGACTTGTATGCACTCAAAACCACAATATGGCAAAACTAATATGACAAGAATAAACAACTATTGGCAGTATCTAAGTTGATGAAAACCTGGAAATCCATTTCCTCATGCAAGTATGCCAATCCACATGCAGCATCGCGTGCTATCCTTAATCTCATGTACCAAGAAAGTGTTGTCTTAGACCGAGTTGACAAGTGATGTTCAACGCTTCTATTTGGCATATACTCATATATAAGCAGTCGTTGTATTCCCCTTTCATCATCTTCAGCACAGTAACCTATTAATTTAACAAGATTTGGATGCTCAACTACCCCAAGAACATTAACTTCAGTTAGCCATTCCTTATGTCCCTACAATAATAACACAAGGTCACAAAAACTAATTTTTGTATGAAGATAAGAGGATATTGGCAAATTTATGAAAACAGGGGCACAATATTATTAAAAAAAAAAAGAACTCTCCATTTGTCCAAATAAATTATCAGATACTCATTTAGTAGTTATTAGATTGTGCAATTCCGCTGCAGTATATTTATGAACAGTCAAAACCATGAGAGATGTGCAACAATTCTCATGCAGTACAAATTAGAATGTCTAACTTCACTATATTATAGACACTCAATCTCATGAGTGATGTTCAACAGAGAATATTATAGGGTTTCTGGAGACAGGGATGCTTAAACATAAGAATTACATAGATATATATGATGCATTCCCTTGCATAGAAATTATGAAATAGGAAATATATATTTAAAAGAACAGCATCATTAACAGGAAATTTAAGCAATACATAATGGAATAATAAGTTGGTGAGTTTGCCGACAACAAGGATTATTAAGTTTTTACTTGTAGATGACAACATAAAATTGCCATGCAATGAAGATAAGAAGAAGAAGCAACCATGGTTTATAATACCAAGCCATGCTGGTCGACACATGTGAATTTACAGTTCTGCCCATCTACTAGCATTCGAGAAGGGATGAAATGCACTGGCACGGCTGTGAAAACCAGAAACCATGAGAAGCACTCCTTCCTCCTTTGTGTTAATGAAACTAGTGTTGAGTTCTTTGAGGTATATCTCTTCATCCATCGCCTCTCCTATTCCTCCATCGCCTCTTCCTTTGTTGTCTCTATTCACCTCTTTGTTTGTCTTCCTCCATCTGCCTCTTGATTCATCATCCTCTACTGCTTCTTCTATCTATCTTTTTCTCCTCTTCCTCGTTTGTCTCCATCTACCTCTTCCTCTGTCTTCCTCCATTAGACTAATTCATTGTCATTCCTCTTCTTTGGTGGAACACGAACCAACAACGAGAGGAACATAATGGCACAATAATGAAGATAAGAAGAAGATGCAACTAAGGTTTATAATAACAAGCCATGTCACTCGATACAAGTGAAATTTTCCATTCCACCCATCTATTGGCATGCAAGAAGGGATGAGACACATCAAAACAATTGTGAAAAAACACAAACCATGAGAAGCACTCCTTCCTCCTTCGTGATGAAGAAACTGCAATTCACTTCCTTGAGGTATGTCTTATCACCCGTCACCTCTTCCTCCACTTCGTCCATCACCTCTTCCGTCACCTCTTCCTCCACTTCGTCCATCACCTCTTCCTTCGTTGTCTCTGTTTGCCGCTTTTTCTATCATCCTTTGTCTGCTTCTTCTTTCGTTTTACTCTGTTGCCTTTTTCTTCTTTTCCTGACCTTCCTCCATCTTCCCCTCTTCCTCTTCTTCTATCTTCCTTCATTAGACCTAGTTCTTTGTCATTCCTCTTCTCTGATGGGACATGGACTAGCAAAGAGAGGAATGAGGATGTCTCTTACTTTCTCTGCTTCTTCCTCTTTCTCCTCCTCTACTTGAATCGAAGTGTTTTATCTCTTTTTGTGTAATCTATATTTATAAATATAGAATTAAGCTATGTTAATATTATTAAAGTCAACTACAACACCAAATCTTGGATATCCTTCTCTTGTTGTTTGTTTTATTGTTCATTATTTATAATATAGTTTGACATTGTAGAAATTGCTGATTTCCCTATTAACATCACTTTTCTATTTGTTGGTAAATCAATGGGATAGGAGATAAATGTCTTCTCTTGACTATAATCTGAACCATGATTGATCTACAATTTTTGTAGATGCTGCATTTCAAAATGTAAATTTGTTTTTGCATTGCAACAAACCATTCCTGGATAACATAATCTAGCCAACACAATTCAAAATATATTGATATACACTTATACATATACTAATTAATATAAAAAAAAAGTAGGGGAATTATATTAGCACAATATGAAATGATGTTGAAACTGTATCGCTCCGTTCAGATAGAAACTCTAGCATAACTTGAGTTTTTAAACCTTGGATGAATGAAACTGATACTATCCACTCTTTTGGATATGTCAATGCCCTTCCCTTTGCTAGACAAAGAAACAAATTTAACACTAAGAAACTCTCTGGCAATGTTTTCACTTGAAACAAGTATTAAGATTACCTTGCCATGTGATGAACATGCCTCTCAAGGTTTTACAGTTTTCTAATTGATGGTAGTGCAATGCTGCCAAAATTTGCTTGCCAGCCAACCAAGCATGGGGTGAATGATCAAGACTAGCATAGAGCACTATTCATGTCATTTCATGTAAAATACTCAATGAACTACAGGAATCAATGAACAAAGATAAAAACAATTGATACCATACTGTAAAATTGTTATGCCTTATAGACTCCATGTGGCGTTTACCACAATGCTCATGTATGCCCGAATTAAGTAAATAATGGAAGTGCTAATAGAAAATCATCTACATTAACCAGTATGTCTATCCCATAAGCACCAGGGAAGAGGAAATCCCATTAATCTTTTTTTCCTCTAAATGTATCATTAAGCTTACAGTTAAAATTGCTGGAACCACATGGGGTTAGACTCTAATATACAAGGTTTAGATGCTAATATAAATATGGAGAATCTATATAGGCGTGATCCTTGATGAAGTCCAAGATGCAACTTTAAATTACACAAAAAATTTACATGTAAAATCACAAGACTTTAAAATACCTATTTTTAGCAATTAACTTTAAATAACAAGACTGTCATTAAGTGAAAAGGGAATATATAGTAGAAGACAACTAATGAGTTTGCATAAAAAAAAAAAACTTGCCTGCTGTCCCTTGCGACTTAGTTGCTTGACAGCAATCTCAATCTTTATATTTGAATCTTCGAGGCTCTTGATTGTTCCCCTGTAAACGGAACCAAACCCACCTTCCCCAAGTATTAGAGACCGGCTAAAATTCCTTGTGGCATTCCTCAGTTCTGAAAATGTGAATACCCTGAGATTGCAAGGCCTCTGGGAGAAACTAGGATAGTTGGGCCTTCCCATGGAGTCAACACCAATAACCTCTCCAGAGTTGAACTCAGTTTCTGATCTTCTAAAATCATGATCAATTGATGTGGTGCTATTAGACCGAAGTGATGTGGAGAATCTTAATTGTATCTCCTCCTTTGCCACTCGATTTAGGAACGAGAAACACGTCATTGCTGACTTAGGAGAACCTAATGATGAAACAGTTGATACTAGACATTAGCTAAAGAAGAATTTGGAATCTAAAAACTACTAGGTTCAATTCAGAATAATGACTACATATGAGCATCCTCCATCTCATTTGAAACTCTCCTGAGAAAAATAAGAATTCCAATTCCACAATAGAAATGAATTCTAAAGAATTAAAAGCACAGTTCTTGTGTAGTATGGACTTGAAATGAAATTTTGTAGGTTAGGGAGTTTGAGGAAATTATCCTTGGCACTATATATTATGAGTATGTTAAAAATAAGATTGAAGAAAAAAATTGCAAGGGATTTAGAACTTCAATCGTGTATTGTGTGATAAAAAAATCCTTTCTTTTCCAGTTCCTAGTTCTGATGATCACAAGGACATTCATTAGATCCATCTTATAAGTTTCCAATTCATAAATGTTTTGAGTTCCAAACAAAATGAAGGGAAGAAAATCAACTAATTTTCTATGTCAAGGCATAATTTCAGTTCAATGAATAGACTGGATTGCGACTAGTTACAAATTCCTCGAACAAGATGCCTACATTAGGTTTCTCTTTCTCCGAGAATATTAGTTATTATTAACCGAAAGGAATGGATCAATGATTTCAGAGAGAACTGCAACTAACAATTCTGCTTCCATGACCAAATATATTGTTCTTACTCCGCAGACCTTCTTAAAGGAAACCTCTAGCACCAAAAAACTAACTTTCTACTTCAGCTAAAACGAACTAAGAAATAGACTTTGACTAAACTAAGAGCAGAAACTCTCCTAAAAAAATCCCCAAAATTCAATTTTTCCCCCCCACAACAATTAACAATGAACTTACGCAATTCAAAACAAACACAAAGTATAAGCTAAAGCGAATAAAAAGAACGTATTTAAAACTGGCTTATGCAAATCATGCAGAGGTTTCCTTCCCCTACCATCAAAACAAAAAAGCAGTAAGCCGGGTGGGGAAACACCGAAAATAGGCGGATCTTCCTGCGACAAAGCAATCACGAAGGGCAGCTAGACAAGCCAAAATCACCACATAACTGGAAAAAAAAATCCCTCCTCGCCTCTCCAACCGACCGAGAGAGAGAAGGAAACGGCAGAGAAAGAGACGAAGACAGGAGACATAAAGAGACCGAAAGCATTCAACTGCCCACGAGCAAGTTAGACAGAGAGGGATCTCCGTCCCTTTCGAAGGGGGCGACCGTCTCTCTCGATCTGAGCCGTCAGTGCATAACGAAGACACGCACGTGCTCGGCACTAGCGCGACCGTAGCCATCCATCACGGTCCGGTCTAAATCTC
The DNA here is from genome assembly GCA_037177395.1 of Alpinia galanga. NCBI lineage: Eukaryota > Viridiplantae > Streptophyta > Magnoliopsida > Zingiberales > Zingiberaceae > Alpinia > Alpinia galanga. Next base: position 1,572 of record JBAMHZ010442094.1, on the reverse strand, counting down.
AACGCGTGGGGTTGAGTCGGGGGAGGACACAACTGAAACGAGAGATGCGATTTCATTGGCTGTTGCTATGTGGGACCGACCTGCCAGTTGGCATCCACTGCAGTTGCGGTCAACTTCGGCGGTTTGAATGTTTGACGTTTGAACCGGTCGATATGCCATTGAAGTCCATTTTCAGAATATTTTTTTATTTTACCCCTCACTTTTATAAATTTTTTAGTTTTTTCTCTTAGGAGATGACAGTTTTTACACCGAGAACAGGAGAAGTATAATTAACGTGTAAAAAGAAACCTCTAAAGTGTTCGAAAAAAAGTTAATAACTTATTGAAATTTTTACATTATATTCTAAAAATCAAATGAGCGGAAGGAGTGTTTTTTTTTCTTCTTCTCTTTGTGAAATTAAATAAATATAAAAATTAAAAATAATATCAAATTAAGCAAAAAAAAAAATTAAGGAAACCAACAAAAGGTCTCACCATTTAAAAAAAACAACTGTAGAGGTTAAGAATCGCCGATATTACATTAAAATTTAAATGAAATTTAAAAAATCACCAACAAATCTTAAATATTATGTTTTACGTTTAAAAATAAAAAAATATTTTTTTTCTTCTCTTTCCTCTCTCCTTCTTACCTTTCTCATATATAGCGAATGAATCATGTGCAAAATCTTAATTTATCCTCTTTTTTTCTATTAGTTAATGGATCATATTCCAATCTGAAAACGTGAGAACATAGGACATGATACTCTGCTAGATATCCACGGTCAATTTCCTTTGATTGCAGGTTATTTTTGGAATGCTAAATGACGAGTGAAGTCTAGGTCCAATCCGTCTTAGCATGCAACTCAAGTCTAAAAGAACTCAAACGAATTAGAAGAGGGCCAAGTGTATCTCGGCGAAGTCCTCTGATACTCAAGTCAAAAAGTGAAGAAAAAATGCAGAAAAAAAAATTAGCTAAAAAAATTTAGAGATTATTTAATCCTCGCATTGTTTTCCTTCTTGCCTTGTATACGCTGGGAAAGACGGGGGTTTTGGAGAAATATGGACGTATGATATGGAGGCGTAACTTCATAGAGAATATCGTAGAGTCATGGGCTAGTGATGTAAAAAGCGTATCTTTGTGGCATCTTGGGGACATGATCTTTTAGAAATGTAGTCTCATAGAGATGTGACCATGAAGATATGATCACGTGGTAACTAACCTTTATATGCTGAGTTAAGTCTTCATCCGAATTTAGATCGATCATAAATTGGTATTTATTTGGGTTTGGGAGATTGGTTTGTTGAACTGAATTATGTCCAATTTAGCTATGCCGAACTAAACTGAGCTATGTTAAGCCGAGCTATACCCAGCTGAGCTAAAGAGCCTTGTCTTGACCAACTCAAAATTTTGGATTTCATGTTATTGTGATTTTTAATTTGACTCTGCCACTTGACAATGTGTATTTCACTCACATCAGATCTCATCACCATAAAAGATTTTAATAGCGATTTGAATATAAGATCACGGCATGGAAATTTTGTACGAGCGTATCAACTTTTACTTTCGCTTTTATTAATAGGTTAACTTTCTATA